>CM042383.1:2053102-2065602 GCA_023634145.1 Thymallus thymallus
ATAACACACACCACCATAACATAACACACACCACCATAACATAACACACACCACCATAACATAACACACACTATGGTAACATAACACACACTATGGTAACATAACACACACCACCATAACATAACACACACTATGGTAACATAACACACACCACCATAACATAACACACACCACCATAACATAACACACACTATGGTAACATAACACACACCATGGTAACATAACACACACCATGGTAACATAACACACACCACCATAACATAACACACACCATGGTAACATAACACACAACACATACAACGTGTATCAGATGCTTCAGTTATTGTATGTGACCAGTCAGGTGGTTCAGTTATTGTATGTGACCAGTCAGGTGGTTCAGTTATTGTATGTAACCAGTCAGGTGGTTCAGTTATTGTATGTGCCCAGTCAGGTGGTTCAGTTATTGTATGTAACCAGTCAGGTGGTTCAGTTATTGTACGTAACCAGTCAGGTGGTTCAGTTATTGTATGTAACCAGTCAGGTGGTTCAGTTATTGTATGTAACCAGTCAGGTGGTTCAGTTATTGTATGTGCCCAGTCAGGTGGTTCAGTTATTGTATGTAACCAGTCAGGTGGTTCAGTTATTGTATGTAACCAGTCAGGTGGTTCAGTTATTGTATGTGACCAGTCAGGTGGTTCAGTTATTGTATGTGACCAGTCAGGTGGTTCAGTTATTGTATGACCAATTCTCACAATATAATTTTTTCATTCACACATCGACAGAGTGCAAAAATATCCCTGGAGGAGGAAAGATACTCTTAGAATTCCAACCTGAGGCTGTTAAAAACAACATTACAGTAAATAACTCCAACCTGAGGCTGTTAAAAACAACATTACAGTAAATAACTCCAACCTGAAGCTGTTAAAAACAACATTACAGTAAATAACTCCAACCTGAGGCTGTTAAAAACAACATTACAGTAAATAACTCCAACCTGAGGCTGTTAAAAACAACATTACAGTAAAGATACGTACTACAAAGAATGGAACACTAGTCACTTTAATAATGTTTACATACTGCTTTACTCATTTCATATGTATATACTGCATTCTAGTCAAGGCCATCCTATTCAACTATTGCTGTACAGTATAGTGTACTATTCTACAGATATAATACATATTCTATCCACATACTCTCCATAATGTCTATACATCCCATCACATGTATTTATTTATACTCCAATATTTATATATTTCTTAATTCCTTTATTTTACTTTTAGATCTGTGTGTATTGTTGGGAATTGTTAGATATTACTGCACTGTTGGAGCTAGGAACACAAGCATTTAGCTAAATATGTGTATGCAACCAATACTTTTGATTTGATTTGGAGGAAGAATAATGGTCTGGGGCTGTTTTTCGGGCTTGGCCCCTGTTAAGTTGATTTCTCTGGTATTTGAAGAAGAACGCAAGAAGACACATAAACTATTATATAGAGAGTTGATACAAAGTATTTAATTAGACGGTACCGGATTCAACATAACAAGACGCACATGAGTTGTAAAGTTGTAACTTATATAGTTACCAAGACCCATGATGTCTTCCATCCTGTATTCCTCAACAAAGGAGCCTCTAATTCAGAGTAAACCATCTGACACCAAGAACGACATGAGGTTGAATCACAATCTAAGACCCGAGGTACCCTCATGTTTCCTCAACCCCTCATAGTGAACTCATGATGACTTGAACATATTCCACGATCCCGTGTGAACATATCAGCCCAGCATACAATGACATTCTAGAGGATTCTGTCCTTCCAACTTTGTGTCAACAATTTGGGGAATGGCCCTTTCCTGCTTCAGCATGACAATGCCCCGTGCACAAAGCGAGGCCAATACAGAAATGGTTTGTGGAGATTGGTGTGGAAGAACTTGACTGACCTGCACAGAGCCCTGACCTCAACCCCATCGAAAACCTTTGGGATGAATTAGCCAGGCCTAATTGCCCAACATCAGTGCCCGACATCACTAATGCTCTTGTGGCTGAAAGGAAGCAAGTTCCTGCAGCAATGTTCCAACATCCAGTGGAAAGCCTTCCCAGAAGAGTGAAGGCTGTTATAGCAGCAAAGGGGGACCAACTCCATATTAATGCCCATGATTTTGGAATGAGATGTTTGACGAGCAGGTGTCCAGATACTGTTGGAAATGTAGTGTATGTACAGTGCCTTCGGAAAGTATTCAGACATTTTGTTACGTTACAACATTATTCTAAAATGGATTATATTGTCACCCCCCCATCAATCTACACACAATACCCCATAATGACACAATACCCCATAATGACACAATACCCCATAATGACACAATACCCCATAATGATACAATACTCCATAATGACACAATACCCCATAATGACACAATACCCCATAATGACACAATACCCCATAATGACACAATACCCCATAATGACCCAATACCCCATAATGACACAATACCCCATAATGACACAATACCCCATAATGACCCAATACCCCATAATGACACAATACCCTATAATGACACAATACCCCATAATGATACAATACCCCATAATGACACAATACCCCATAATGATACAATACCCCATAATGACACAATACCCCATAACGACACAATACCCCATAATGACACAATACCCCATAATGACACAATACCCCATAATGACACAATACCCCATAATGACACAATACCCTATAATGACACAATACCCTATAATGACACAATACCCTCGCCTGCCGTCGCCTGCCACACCGGTGCCTAGTCCTGGCCCGGTTATCTGCCCCGCTCCATGGCCGGAGTCGTTCGCCACACCGGTGCCCAGTCCGGGCCCGGTCATCAGAGTCGCCTGCCACCTGCGATGGTTATAGTTTTGTTGTTTTTCCCTCCCTAACCCTCCCTTCATGTAATTGTGTTTGGGTTCTTGCGGCCGGGAGTCCGCGCCTTTGAGGGGGGGTGCTGTCAGGCTCTGGGCATAGAGAAGCCTATTGCTTCTCTATAATTCTATGGTCAGAGTCTGGCAGTTCTATATGTTCTACGTCTGTGTGGTGTTGTGTGTGGGATCCCTAATTAGAGGCAGCTGCATTGCATTGTCTCTAATTAGGGATCCTACTTATATGTGTAATTCCCACTCCCTAGGCGTGGTTCATTGTCTGATCGGCCGTTCATGTAAGTGTGTCTACTTTTGTTATATCGTGTTATTTTGTGTAGTTCACGTCAACTTTAGATTATTAAATAAATGATGTCGAACTATCGCTGTGCTGCGCCTTGGTCCATTTACACACACACACACACACACACACACACACACACACACACCCCCCCCCACCCCCTCGGTATCATCAGAGTGCAACATTACCTGTCGTTCCATTACACTCTTCACATCGTTAGATGAGCAGAAACCAAACCACGGAGGTATTATTTTAGAATGTTAATTTCAATGAGAATTGCAACACACTGCAAAACGCTGCAAAACGCTGCAACACGCTGCAACACGCTGCAACACGCTGCAAAACGTTGCAACACGCTGCAACACGCTGCAAAACGCTGCAAAACGTTGCAAACCAGATTTAATTTCCTAATTCTGAAGTGTATGCAGTCATTAGAGCTAAAATAAGATTGGAGTATCGAGTAACACTGAGGAGAGAGAGAGAGAGAGAGAGAGAGAGAGGAGAGAGAGGAGAGAGAGAGAGAGAAGAGAGAGAGAGAGAGAAGAGAAGAGAAGAGAGAGAGAGAGAGAGAAGAGAGAGAGAGAGAAAGAGAGAAAGATGGATAGAAATACAGAGAGCGATAGAGAGAGAAAGAAACTGAGAGCAAGAGAGAGACAGAACCATGGAGAGAGAGAGAGAGAGAGAGAGAGAGAGAAGAGAAGAGAAGAGAAGAGAGAGAGAGAGAGAGAAGAGAGAGAGAGAGAAAGAGAGAAAGATGGATAGAAATACAGAGAGCGATAGAGAGAGAAAGAAACTGAGAGCAAGAGAGAGACAGAACCATGGAGAGAGAGAGAGAGAGAGAGAGAGAGAGAGAGAGAGAGAGAGAGAGAGAGAGAGAGAGAGAGAGAGAGAGAGAGAGAGAAGAGAATAAGTTGGGGTTTGTCTCTCGTCTCTCTGACAGTCCCTGTAGTAAATCCCTGATGACAGTCCTAGATTGGAGATCACGGCTGTCTATCTCCAGTGGGAATTAATTCAAACAAAACCCATTACGTTATTGGATCACTTGAAATGAGTCGACCCCCCAGTGATGGGTTTGGGGACAGCCAGGATGGGAAATTAACACCAGCCACCAGCCAAATGCTGGTAGATTTAGCACTTTTTCAACGCAATCAATTTCAAAACCATTCAATAAATGTTGTTTTAACATGACAAAACATGTGCATTGGTCTTCTGTGATTTAAAATGTGAGTGGCTGGTAGAAATTGGGCTGCGGCTGATGGACCAAAAAGTTAATTTCCCACCTTGGGGACAGCCTTTGGGTGACAAATACTTCCTACATGCATGTCATATATCGTACATACCCACAATCATACAAAGACAAATGGAACGGACAGACAGATGGTAGCTCCACAGCATGACGGGTCACATCACTAACACTCTCCCCCACAGCATGACGGGTCACATCACTAACACTCTCCCCCACAGCATGACGGGTCACATCACTAACACTCTCCCCCACAGCATGACGGGTCACATCACTAACACTCTCCCCCACAGCATGACGGGTCACATCACTAACACTCTCCCCCACAGCATGACGGGTCACATCACTAACACTCTCCCCCACAGCATGACGGGTCACATCACTAACACTCTCCCCCACAGCATGACGGGTCACATCACTAACACTCTCCCCCACGGCATGACGGAGTCACATCACTAACACTCTCCCCCAGAGCATGACGGGTCACATCACTAACACTCTCCCCCACAGTATGACGGGTCACATCACTAACACTCTCCCCCACAGCATGACGGGTCACATCACTAACACTCTCCCCCACAGCATGACGGGTCACATCACTAACACTCTCCCCCACAGCATGACGGGTCACATCACTAACACTCTCCCCCACAGCATGACGGAGTCACATCACTCACACTCTCCCCCACAGCATGACGGAGTCACATCACTAATACTCTCCCCCACAGCATGACGGAGTCACATCACTCACACTCTCCCCCACAGCATGACGGAGTCACATCACTCACACTCTCCCCAACAGCATGACGGGTCACATCACTAACACTCTCCCCAACAGCCTGACGGAGTCACATCACTAACACTCTCCCCAACAGCATGACGGGTCACATCACTAACACTCTCCCCCACAGCATGACGGGTCACATCACTAACACTCTCCCCCACAGCATGACAGGTCACATCACTAACACTCTCCCCAACAGCCTGACGGGTCACATCACTAACACTCTCCCCCACAGCATGACGGAGTCACATCACTCACACTCTCCCCCACAGCATGACGGGTCACATCACTAACACTCTCCCCCACAGCATGACGGGTCACATCACTAACACTCTCCCCAACAGCATGACGGGTCACATCACTAACACTCTCCCCCACAGCATGACGGGTCACATCACTAACACTCTCCCCCATAGCATGACGGAGTCACATCACTCACACTCTCCCCCACAGAATGACGGGTCACATCACTAACACTCTCCCCCACAGCATGACGGGTCACATCACTAACACTCTCCCCCACAGCATGACGGGTCACATCACTAACACTCTCCCCAACAGCATGACGGGTCACATCACTAACACTCTCCCCCACAGCATGACGGGTCACATCACTAACACTCTCCCCCACAGCATGACGGAGTCACATCACTAACACTCTCCCCCACAGCATGACGGGTCACATCACTAACCAACCCTCTCATACATCATGACGGGTCACATCACTAACCAACCCTCTCATACATCATGACGGGTCACATCACTAACCAACCCTCTCATACATCATGACAGGGGGGGTTGAAACTGAAACTGTGTGCCAGGAACTCCCAGAGTTCATCAATAGAGAGGTGGAGTTCAGAGCACACACACACACACACAGACACACACACACAGAGCGGCAGTAACAGAGCAGATGGCTTGGGGTGATTTCATGTCCCCACCGGAGCCGTGACCAACTGTGCTGCAACGCCATTGGACAAGGATCATATAACAGACGGCCTATCAGAGACCTCTGAGGATAGAACTACAGATAAACAGGTGTGGAGAAGATGTGGGGAGGAGAGAGGGGAAGATAATAGAAGGAGTGGGCAGGAGAGAGGAGAAGAATGAAGAGATGGATGAGAGGACAGGAGAGGAGGAGAAGAATGAGAGGAAGGGATGGGGACGAGAGGAGGGGCGGAATGGAGGAGAAGATAGAGAGATGAGAGGTGGTGTATGGTAACAGTATATGTGGTACCAGAGGTAGTGCCTGGTAACAGTATATGTGGTACCAGAGGTGGTGTATGGTAACAGTATATGTGGTACCAGAGGTAGTGTCTGGTAACAGTATATGTGGCACATCCGACGAGCATCAGAACCGGTGTAGTAGGATTCAATCTTAGTCCTGTATTGACGCTTTGCCTGTTTGATGGTTCGTCTGAGGGCATAGCGGGATTGAAAGTGGCAGCTCTAGCCTTTAGCTCGGTGCGAATGTTGCCTGTAATTCATGGCTTCTGGTTGAGATGTGTACGTACGGTCACTGTAAGGACAACATCGTCGATGCACTTATTGATGAAACCTGTGACCGAGGTGGTATACTCCTCAATGCCATTGGATGAATACAGGAACATATTCCAGTCTGTGCTAGCAAAACAGTCCTGTAGTGTAGCATCTGTGTCATCTGACCACTTCCCAATTGAGCGAGTTACTGGTACTTCCTGCTTTATTTTTTGCTTTTAAGCAGGAATCAGGAGGATAGAATTATGGTCAGATTTTCCAATGTGGGGTGAGGGAGAGCTTTGTCTGCATCTCTGTGTGTGGAGTAAAGATGGTTTTCTTGTCTGTTTATGGCCTTATAAAGCTGCTTGAGTGTGGTCTTAGTTCCAGCGTTGGTTTGTGGTGGTAAATAGACGGCTATGAAAAATATAGATGAAAACTCTCTTGGTAGATAGTGTGGTCTACAGCTTATTATGAGATACTCTGATACAGTAAAGCCTGTCTCTGTTCTGTCTGTCTGCCTGTCGGTCTGCCTGTTCTGTCTGCATGTTCTGTCTGCCTGTTCTGTCTGCCTGCCTGCCAGTCTGTCTTATCTTTACTCTCCTGCTACAGATGCAGTCAACAGTAACAGTAGTCAGCCAGTCAATCAGTCAGTTGATTATCTTTACTCTCCTGCTACAGATGCAGTCAACAGTAACAGTAGTCAGCCAGTCAATCAGTCAGTTGATTATCTTTACTCTCCTGCTACAGATGCACATACACATAGAGCTGTCCAGTACAGTAGAGCTGATACACATAGAGCTGTCCAGTACAGTAGAGCTGTCCAGTACAGTAGAGCTGATACAAATAGAGCTGTCCAGTACAGTAGAGCTGATACACATAGAGCTGTCCAGTACAGTAGAGCTGCCCAGTACAGTAGAGCTGTCCAGTACAGTAGAGCTGTCCAGTACAGTAGAGCCTGATACACATAGAGCTGTCCAGTACAGTAGAGCTGTCCAGTACAGTAGAGCTGTCCAGTACAGTAGAGCTGTCCAGTACAGTAGAGCCTGATACACATAGAGCTGTCCAGTACAGTAGAGCCTGATACACATAGAGCTGTCCAGTACAGTAGAGCTGCCCAGTACAGTAGAGCTGTCCAGTACAGTAGAGCTGTCCAGTACAGTAGAGCCTGATACACATAGAGCTGTCCAGTACAGTAGAGCTGTCCAGTACAGTAGAGCTGTCCAGTACAGTAGAGCCTGATACACATAGAGCTGTCCAGTACAGTAGAGCTGCCCAGTACAGTAGAGCTGTCCAGTACAGTAGAGCTGTCCAGTACAGTAGAGCCTGATACACATAGAGCTGTCCAGTACAGTAGAGCTGCCCAGTACAGTAGAGCTGATACAGTAGAGCCTGATACAGTAGGGCCTGATACAGTAGAGCCTGATACAGTAGAGCTGTACGGTACAGTAGAGCCTGATACAGTAGAGCCTGATACAGTAGAGCCAAGATACAGTAGAGCCTGATACAGTAGAGCTGTACGGTACAGTAGAGCCTGATACAGTAGAGCCTGATACAGTAGAGCCTGATACAGTAGAGCTGTACGGTACAGTAGAGCCTGATACAGTAGAGCCTGATACAGTAGAGCTGTACGGTACAGTAGAGCCTGATACAGTAGAGCCTGATACAGTAGAGCCTGATACAGTAGAGCTGTACAGTACAGTAGACCCTGATACTGTAGAACCTGATACAGTAGAGCCTGATACAGTAGAGCCTGATACAGTAGAGCCCGATACAATAAAGCCTGATACAGTAGAGCTGTACAGTACAGTAGAGCCTGATACAGTAGAGCCTGATACAGTAGAGCCTGATACAGTAGAGCTGTACAGTACAGTAGAGCCTGATACAGTAGGGCCTGATACAGTAGAGCCTGATACAGTAGAGCCTGATACAGTAGAGCTGTACAGTACAGTAGAGCCTGATACAGTACAGTCTGATACAGTAGAGCCTGATACAGTAGAGCCTGATACAGTACAGCCTGATACAGTACAGTCTGATACAGTAGAGCCTGATACAGTAGAGCCTGATACAGTAGAGCCCGATACAATAAAGCCTGATACAGTAGAGCTGTACAGTACAGTAGAGCCTGATACAGTAGAGCCTGATACATATGGCCCTTGTCTCAATAGAACCCTATTCCTCACATAGTGCACTACTGTTGGTCAGAGACATATAGGGCTTAGATGTGTTCTATGAAGGAACTGTGTGACATAGCACTACGAAGGGGATAGGCTGTTCCTTTAGACAGTCAGTAGTGTACTCACCCTGCCCACTTCTACCAGGTTGGTGACCATGACGATAGCAGAAGTGTTCTCCTGCCACACCATCCTCCAGAAGTCAAACACTGTCTCCTGCATCGGACCTGGTGGGGAGGGGGAGGGAGAGAAAGATGGAGAGGGCGAGAGAAGAGATGGAGAGAGAGACGTCAGATACAAAGGGAACATAGCTGTACAGTATGTGACCGACCAGGGTTCGAACCCAGATCTCCTGCTCGCCAGAAGAGCTCATTAGCCTGCTAAGCCAAAGCCAAGCAGAAGAGGTGGGTGGGAGGAGCTATAGGAGGACAGGCTCATTGTATTGGCTGGAATTGAATCAATGGAACGGTATCAAATATATAGAAAAAGCGTTTGACTCCGTTCCTTATATTCCTTTCCAGCCATTACAATGAGCCTGTCGTCATATAGCTCCTCCCACCAGCCTCCTCTGAAGCCTAGGCATTATGTTGCTCATAGCACTGAACCACCTACGTTACATATACAGTTGTGGCCAAAAGTTTTGAGAATGACACAAGTATTGGTCTCCACAAAGTTTGCTGCCTCAGTGTTGATGATGGCAATTTGCATATACTCCAGAATGTCATGAAGAGTGATCAGATGAATTGCAATGAATTGCAAAGTCCCTCTTTGCCATGAAAATGAACTTAATCCCCAAAAAAACTATGGGATTAAGTTCAGTTTCCACTGCATTTCAGCCCTGCCACTAAAGGACCAGCTGCCATCTTGTCAGTGATTGTCTCGTTAACACAGGTGAGAGTGTTGACGAGGACATGGCTGGAGATCACTCTGGTAGGGAGCTCTAGTATATAGGTCCTGGATGGTAGGGATCTCTAGTATATAGGTCCTGGATGGCAGGTATCTCTAGTATATAGGTCCTGGATGGCAGGTATCTCTAGTATATAGGTACTGGATGGCAGGTATCTCTAGTATATAGGTCCTGGATGGCAGGTATCTCTAGTATATAGGTCCTGGATGGCAGGTATCTCTAGTATATAGGTCCTGGATGGCAGGTATCTCTAGTATATAGGTCCTGGATGGCAGGTATCTCTAGTATATAGGTCCTGGATGGCAGGTATCTCTAGTATATAGGTCCTGGATGGCAGGGATCTCTAGTATATAGGTCCTGGATGGCAGGTATCTCTAGTATATAGGTCCTGGATGGCAGGTATCTCTAGTATATAGGTCCTGGATGGCAGGTATCTCTAGTATATAGGTCCTGGATGGCAGGTATCTCTAGTATATAGGTCCTGGATGGCAGGGATCTCTAGTATATAGGTCCTGGATGGCAGGGATCTCTAGTATATAGGTCCTGGATGGCAGGTATCTCTAGTATATAGGTCCTGGATGGCAGATATCTCTAGTATATAGGTCCTGGATGGCAGGGATCTCTAGTAGCTCTCGACCCGCTCCACTACAGCCCCTTAGATGTGAATGGGGGCGTGCTAGTCCCTCCGTTTCCTGTAGTCCACGATCAGCTCCTTGGTCTTGCTGACGTTGAGGGAGAGGTTGTAGTCTTAGCACCACACTGCCAGGTCTCTGACATCCTCCCTATAGGCTGTCTCAACATCATCTGTGATCAGGACTACCACCGTCGTGTCGTCAGCAAACTTAAGGATGGTGTTGGAGTCGTGCCTGGCTGCGTAGTCGTGGGTGAACAGGGAGTACAGGAGGGGACTAAGGACGTACCCCTGAGGGGCTCCGTGTTCAGGGTCAGCGTGGCGGATGTGTTGTTGCCTACCCTCACCACACTATGGTGTTGAACGCTGAGCTGTAGTCAATGAACAGCATTCTCACATACAGTGCATTTAGAAAGTATTCAGACCCCTTGACGTTTTCCACATTTTGTTACATTACAGCCCTATTCTAAAATGGATTAAATTGTTTCTTCCCTCATCTACACACAATACCCCATAATGATACAATACCCCATAATGACACAATACCCCATAATGACACAATACCCCATAATGACCCAATACCCCATAATGATACAATACCCCATAATGACACAATACCCCATAATGACACAATACCCCATAATGACCCAATACCCCATAATGACACAATACCCCATAATGACACAATACCCCATAATGACACAATACCCCATAATGATACAATACCCCATAATGACACAATACCCCATAATGACACAATACCCCATAATGATAAATACCCCATAATGACACAATACCCCATAATGACACAATACCCCATAATGACACAATACCCCATAATGATACAATACCCCATAATGACACAATACTCCATAATGACACAATACCCCATAATGATACAATACCCCATAATGACACAATACCCCATAATGACACAATACCCCATAATGATACAATACTCCATAATGACACAATACCCCATAATGACACAATACCCCATAATGACACAATACCCCATAATGACACAATACCCCATAATGACTCAATACCCCATAATGATACAATACCCCATAATGACACAATACCCCATAATGACACAATACCCCATAATGACACAATACTCCATAATGACACAATACCCCATAATGACACAATACCCCATAATGACACAATACCCCATAATGATACAATACCCCATAATGACACAATACTCCATAATGACACAATACCCCATAATGATACAATACCCCATAATGACACAATACTCCATAATGACACAATACCCCATAATGATACAATACCCCATAATGACACAATACCCCATAATGACACAATACCCCATAATGATACAATACTCCATAATGACACAATACCCCATAATGACACAATACCCCATAATGACACAATACCCCATAATGACACAATACCCCATAATGACCCAATACCCCATAATGACACAATACCCCATAATGACACAATACCCCATAATGACACAATACCCCATAATGATACAATACCCCATAATGACACAATACCCCATAATGACACAATACCCCATAATGATACAATACTCCATAATGACACAATACCCCATAATGACACAATACCCCATAATGACACAATACCCCATAATGACACAATACCCCATAATGATACAATACCCCATAATGACACAATACTCCATAATGACACAATACCCCATAATGATACAATACCCCATAATGACACAATACCCCATAATGACACAATACCCCATAATGATACAATACTCCATAATGACACAATACCCCATAATGACACAATACCCCATAATGACACAATACCCCATAATGACACAATACCCCATAATGACTCAATACCCCATAATGATACAATACCCCATAATGACACAATACCCCATAATGACACAATACCCCATAATGACACAATACTCCATAATGACACAATACCCCATAATGACACAATACCCCATAATGACACAATACCCCATAATGATACAATACCCCATAATGACACAATACTCCATAATGACACAATACCCCATAATGATACAATACCCCATAATGACACAATACTCCATAATGACACAATACCCCATAATGA
>CM042383.1:2070602-2080602 GCA_023634145.1 Thymallus thymallus
CTGTCTATTAAGTAAACTATTGTTACCCTCACTTATATCATACGCACATTTAGCTATTTATTTATATCAACTTGCAATAATTGTATAATTTTTTCACCTTTTTTCAACACTGTAACAAGGTACAGTGTACATATTCAGCCATTCACTCATACTATGCAATGCCTTTTTGCACTCCAGACTTCTTGTATTTTTATACTTTTTCTTTTTCCATACTGACGCTCTATGTATCATGTATCGTGTATCTGTCTTTTGTGTATTTTAGTTCTGGCATTTTGCACCTGTCTATCTATCTATCTATCTATCTATCTATCTATCTATCTATCTATCTATCTATCTATCTATCTATCTATCTATCTATCTATCTATCTATCTATCTATCTATCTATCTATCTATCTATCTATCTATCTATCTATCTATCTATCTATCTATCTATCTATCTATCTATCTATCTATCTATCTATCTATCTATCTATCTATCTATCTAATAACCCTAGTGGAGATGACTTAATCACAGCTTCCTGAATGCTAATCACTGGCATATTAACCCCAGTGGAGATGCTTGGTATAGAGGTCCTGGATGGCACAGATCTCGGCCCCAGTGAAGTACTGGGTTGTACGCACTAACCTCTGTAGCAACTTGCGGTCAGATAACAAGCAGTTGCCATACCAAGCAGTGATGCAGCAGGTCAAGATGCTCTCAATGGTGCAGCTGTAGAACATTTTGAGGAGCTGAGGACCCTTGACAAACCTATTTTGTCGTGCCCTCTTCATAATTGTGTTGATGTGTGTGGACCATGATAGATCTTTAGTGATGTGGACACAGAGGAACTTGAAGCTCTCGACCCGCTCCACTACAGCCCCTTAGATGTGAATGGGGGCGTGCTAGTCCCTCCGCTAGTTTCCTGTATTCCACGATCAGCTCCTTTGTCTTGCTAATGTTGAGTGAAAGGTTGTTGTCTTGGCACCGCACTGCCAGGTCACTGACATCCTCCCTATGGGCTGTCTTAAAATCTTCGGTGATCAGGCCTACCATCAGGGAGTACAGGAGGGGACTAAGCATGCACCCCTGAGGTGCTCCGTGTTGTTGTGTTGTTGCCTACCCTTACTACCTGGGGGTGGCCTGTCAGGAAGTCCAGGATAAACTTGCAGAGGGAGGTGTTTAGTCCCAGGGTCCTTAGTGATGAGCTTGGAGGGCACTATGGTGTTGAACGCTGAGCTGTATTCAATTAATTAATTCTCCATAGGTGTTCCTTTTGTCCAGGTGGGAAAGAGTCAGTGTGGAGTGCAATAGAGATTGTGTCATCTGTGGATCTGTTGGGACGGTATGCAAATTGGAGTGGGTCCAAGGTGTCTGGGATGACGGTGTTGATGTGAGCCATGACCAGCCTTTCAAAGCACTTCATGGCTACCATCATGAGGGCTACGGGGCGGTAGTAATTTAGGCAGGTTACCTTCACTTTCTTGGCCACAGGGACTATGGTGGTCTGCTTGAAACATGTAGGTTTTACAGACTCGGGTCAGGGAGTGGTTGAAAATGTCAGTGAAGACACTTGCCAGTTGGTCCGCGAATGCTTTGAGTACACATCCTGGTAATCCATCTTGCCCCGAGGCTTTGTGAATGTTGACCTGTTTAAAGGACTTGCTCTCATCGGCTACAGAGAGCGTGATCACACATCTGGAACAGCTGGTGCTCTCATGCATGCTACAGTGTTGCTTGCCTCGAAGCAAGCATAAAAGGCATTTAGCTCGCCTGATAGACTCGTGTCACTGGGCAGCTTGTGGCCGGGTTTCCCTTTGTAGTCGGTAACGTCAGAGCCTGTGTAGTAGGATTCAAACTTAGTCCTGTATTGACGCTTTGCCTGTTTGATGGTTCGTCTGAGGGATTTCTTATAAGTGTCAGGATTAGTGTCCTGCTCCTTGAAAGCGTCAGTTCTAGCCTTTAGCTTGGTGCGAATGTTACCTGTAATCCATGGCTTCTGGTTGGGATATGTACGTACGGTCACTGTGGGGACGACGTCGTCGATGCACTTATTGAAGAAGCCGGTGACTGAGGTGGTGTACTCCTCAATGCCATTGGATGAATCCATATTCCAGTCTGTGCTAGCAAAACAGTCCTGTAGCACAGGACTGGTCATCAGACTGTTCCCACAACCTAATGAATCATTCGGGGATCCTAAATAACAGACGATGTGTTCTGGGAACAATCTTGCAATGTCATGTTTTACACAAACATTGTATAATAATCAGCACAATTGGACAGTTTTTGTGTCATGAGAACATTTTCTTTAACCGAACGAATGTGCGTATTAACTTTCACAGAAACAATTTTGGTTTGCTGGGTCCTCTCCTCATAATGGGCCATAAACTGAATGGTGCTTGGAGAGGTAAATAATTTAACACAGTGCATTTGCCGCTGGCCCACCTTGCATTATCAATTTATGCTTGGAAATGTTGGTGTGTGTGTGTGTGTGTGTGTGTGAGCACCTCCCATTATGAATATACGTTTGAAAGTGTGTCTGTGTGTGTTTGTCTTTGACTCTGTGTGTGTGTGTGAGAGCACTTAGCATTATGAATTAACGTCTGAAGGCGTAACAACAGATTACAAATAACCACATTAAAGGGTAGAGACGGGGGGGGGGGCGGGGTAGAGAGAGGGAGGGGAGAGATAGAGAGGGAGGGGAGAGATAGAGAGGGAGGGAGGGAGAGATAGAGAGGGGGGAGAGAGTTGTGTTCCTGAGGATAAAGCCACTTAGGGAGTAAGGTACCTGAGCAGGACACCCATCAGGGGAAACATTACTGCTATTATCAGCCCATCAGGGGAAACATTACTGCTATTATCAGCCCATCAGGGGAAACATTACTGCTATTATCAGCCCATCAGGGGAAACATTACTGCTATTATCAGCCCATCAGGGGAAACATTACTGCTATTATCAGCCCATTAGGGGAAACATTACTGCTATTATCAGCCCATCAGGGAAACATTACTGCTATTATCAGCCCATTAGGGGAAACATTACTGCTATTATCAGCCCATCAGGGGAAACATTACTGCTATTATCAGCCCATTAGGGGAAACATTACTGCTATTATCAGCCCATCAGGGGAAACATTACTGCTATTATCAGCCCATCAGGGGAAACATTACTGCTATTATCAGCCCATCAGGGGAAACATTACTGCTATTATCAGCCCATTAGGGGAAACATTACTGCTATTATCAGCCCATCAGGGGAAACATTACTGCTATTATCAGCCCATCAGGGGAAACATTACTGCTATTATCAGCCCATCAGGGGAAACAGAAGCCTTATCTTATTGACTTAATCCACTGGTTTACTGTCTTACTGTGGTGCATCCTTGACTGCCACTTACTCCAATAGTTCTCATTCAGATTTTCTCATGTTCTATGGTCGTCTATGAATCATATGTGAGCTGTCTTTCCTCATCACTACACTGCTTTATGCATAAGTCCCATTCGTACCATAAAGCCCCATAACCTCAGTTTCCCCCGTCAACCCATTAGCCTTCCCTCTATCCTGGCCAGGCTCTGATTACAATTCCCAGAAACATCACTTATTTAAATAAGGAAAACACACACATTTAAAATAAGGGCAAATGTGTGTCTGTGTGTCTGTGTGTGTCTGTGTGTGTCTGTGTGTCTGTGTGTGTGTCTGTGTGTGTCTGTGTGTGTGTATCTGTGTGTGTCTGTGTGTGTGTCTGTGTGTGTATCTGTGTGTGTGTCTGTGTGTGTATCTGTGTGTGTATCTGTGTGTGTGTCTGTGTCTGTGTCTGTGTGTGTGTCTGTGTGTGTATCTGTGTGTGTGTCTGTGTGTGTATCTGTGTGTGTGTCTGTGTCTGTGTCTGTGTGTGTGTCTGTGTGTGTGTCTGTGTGTGTGTCTTTGTGTGTATCTGTGTGTGTGTCTGTGTGTGTATCTGTGTGTGTGTCTGTGTGTGTATCTGTGTGTGTGTCTGTGTGTGTGTCTGTGTGTGTGTCTGTGTCTGTGTCTGTGTGTGTGTCTGTGTGTGTGTCTTTGTGTGTATCTGTGTGTGTGTCTGTGTGTGTATCTGTGTGTGTGTCTGTGTGTGTATCTGTGTGTGTGTCTGTGTGTGTGTCTGTGTGTGTATCTGTGTGTGTGTCTGTGTGTGTGTCTGTGTGTGTGTCTTTGTGTGTATCTGTGTGTGTGTCTGTGTGTGTGTATCTGTGTGTGTATCTGTGTGTGTATCTGTGTGTGTGTCTGTGTGTGTGTCTGTGTCTGTGTCTGTGTGTGTGTCTGTGTGTGTGTCTGTGTGTGTGTCTTTGTGTGTATCTGTGTGTGTGTCTGTGTGTGTATCTGTGTGTGTGTCTGTGTGTGTATCTGTGTGTGTGTCTGTGTGTGTGTCTTTGTGTGTATCTGTGTGTGTATCTGTGTGTGTATCTGTGTGTGTGTCTGTGTGTGTGTGTCTGTGTGTGTGTCTGTGTGTGTGTCTGTGTGTGTATCTGTATGTGTGTCTGTGTGTGTGTCTTTGTGTGTATCTGTGTGTGTATCTGTGTGTGTATCTGTGTGTGTGTCTGTGTGTGTGTGTCTGTGTGTGTGTCTGTGTGTGTATCTGTGTGTGTGTCTGTGTGTGTATCTGTGTGTGTGTCTGTGTGTGTATCTGTGTGTGTATCTGTGTGTGTATCTGTGTGTGTGTCTGTGTGTGTGTCTGTGTGTGTATCTGTGTGTGTATCTGTGTGTGTGTCTGTGTGTGTGTGTCTGTGTGTGTGTCTGTGTGTGTGTCTGTGTGTGTATCTGTATGTGTGTCTGTGTGTGTGTCTTTGTGTGTATCTGTGTGTGTATCTGTGTGTGTATCTGTGTGTGTGTCTGTGTGTGTGTGTCTGTGTGTGTGTCTGTGTGTGTGTCTGTGTGTGTGTCTTTGTGTGTATCTGTGTGTGTGTCTGTGTGTGTATCTGTGTGTGTGTCTGTGTGTGTATCTGTGTGTGTGTCTGTGTGTGTGTCTTTGTGTGTATCTGTGTGTGTATCTGTGTGTGTATCTGTGTGTGTGTCTGTGTGTGTGTGTCTGTGTGTGTGTCTGTGTGTGTGTCTGTGTGTGTATCTGTATGTGTGTCTGTGTGTGTGTCTTTGTGTGTATCTGTGTGTGTATCTGTGTGTGTATCTGTGTGTGTGTCTGTGTGTGTGTGTCTGTGTGTGTGTCTGTGTGTGTATCTGTGTGTGTGTCTGTGTGTGTATCTGTGTGTGTGTCTGTGTGTGTATCTGTGTGTGTATCTGTGTGTGTATCTGTGTGTGTGTCTGTGGGTGTGTGTCTGTGTGTGTGTCTGTGGGTGTGTGGCCCCTCACGACACCCGTGCCAGCCACCTTCTCATTTGAGATGGACCAAGGCAGCGAATGACTTTTGCGTCCATGTAGCTAGCTGTGTGTGGTGTGTGTAGCTAGCTGTGTGTGGTGTGTGTAGCTAGCTGTGTGTGGTGTGTGTAGCTGGTGTGTGTAGCTGGTGTGTGTAGCTCGTGTGTGTAGCTGGTGTGTGTAGCTGGTGTGTGTAGCTGGTGTGTGTAGCTAGCTGTACTTACATCAACGTAATTTGCATTAATGTAATCAGAGTTCTGCTCGTCCTCCAGGGGCTGAAGTCTGACTCGGGAGTGATCATCTGGAAGAGAGGGAGGAGAGGAGAGGGGGAAGAGAGGGAGGAGAGGAGAGGGGGAAGAGAGAGAGGAAAGGAGAGGGGGAAGAGAGGGAGGAGAGGAGAGGAGAGGGAGGAGAGGAGAGGGGGAAGAGAGGGAGGAGAGGAGAGGGGGAAGAGAGGGAGGACAGAAACCAGTTCAGAATGAATCACGTTCATCAAGGAGGGAGGGACAGAGATAGAGGAAGGAGGAGGAGAGGAATGAGGAGAGGAAGGAGGAGGAAGGAGGAGGAGAGGAAGGAGGAGAGGAAGGAGGAGGAAGGAGGAGGAGAGGAAGGAGGAGGAGAGGAAGGAGGAGAGGAAGGAGGAGGAAGGAGGAGGAGAGAAAGGAGGAGGAAGGAGGAGGAGAGGAAGGAGGAGGAGAGGAGGAGGAGGAGAGGAAGGAGGAGGAGAGGAGGAGGAGAGGAAGGAGGAGGAGAGGAGGAGAGGAAGGAGGAGGAAGGAGGAGGAGAGGAAGGAGGAGAGGAAGGAGGAGGAAGGAGGAGGAGAGGAAGGAGGAGGAGAGGAAGGAGGGGAAACATATGCAGACTGTTATCGTAGTGCAACAGTAGGCCTACTGAGGAGGTCACCAATGAAGGCATGAGCTGTGCTCAAATAGAAATAGAAATACAGGCATAAGACTTTATCAAAATAAAAAGCATTGATATGCTGTTAGATAAGGATATTATTGTATGTTTGACTCATACAGTATATACAGTATCTCTGAGTCAGCCAATGCACCACCCAAATATGAGCATTACAGTAGATGAGAGGCCAAAGTAATTCAGCTGTCTGATAACACAAAGTCCTCAGACCAGACAGTCAAATGAATAAGGCTCATATAATATCTCTGCCCAGGGTGGGGGAACGCGCTTTGGGGATGAAATTTCACTTCCTTATGTTATAAAATACATTTTACAAAGACAAATATGAATCTTCATGTTCTATATTGTTCAGTGGGGTCTTTCTCTAACTGTATATCCAAAAAGTCACATTGCGTAACCTAATACATCCCATAATAAGCACCGAGCTCTGTTGACAGAGTGTTGCCACTTTCTCGTAGCGACTTTTGAGGATATTACATGTTGTTGTGGTCTTCTGAAAAATTGTTTCAGCGGGTCGCAAGAAGCTAAATGAACCCAAGCTGAATTACATGTAAATGGTTTTGAAAATATAAAGCTTGCGGTTTTTTCAGTCCTCTGTTGACATTTCAGAGATACGCTTGTTTTTGTGAGAAATCTTCTAAAAGGATAAGGAATTTCAGATCAATATGAAAAGCATAAAATATGAAACATGTCATGTCTCAAAATCTTACCTCTATACTGTTTAATGTCCTGTGGATTCTAGAAGAAATATCACGAGTTCAATGGAGCCTGTCGCTATTTTCCAGATGTATTTATTTTTGTAATTCTCACGGCTCCATCCTACAAGGGTAATAACTCCAATAACGGATTATGATAGAGACATGAGGTTTGGACCATCGGTTTTCTAAACCATTGTTAAAAATATGCATTTTTTGATTGGACACCCTAATATAATATAGATTCATATTGATCAGAGAGGAGACAGAGATCATTCTATAATATAGATTCATATTGATCAGAGATGAGATAGAGATCATTCTATAATATAGATTCATATTGATCAGAGAGGAGACAGTGATCAGTCTATATAGAGATCAGCTAGCCTAGCAGTTAGAGCGTTGGGCCAGTAACCGAAAGGTTGCTGGTTTGAATACCCGAGCCGACAAGGTGAAAAACCTGTCGATGTGTCCTTGAGCAAGGCACTTTACCCTAATTTGCTCCAGGAGCTGACCCTGTAGGTAGGCCGTCATTGTAAATAAGAATTTGTTCTTAACTGACTTGCCTAGTTAAATAAAGGTTCATTAAATATATTCATATTGATCAGAGGAGATAGAGAGAACAGCCTATAATATAGATTCATATTAATCAGATTATGTTTTATACACACACGCAATAATGTTCCCATATCGGTTCTTCATCCGGTTCTCATCTTTCTTAGCGGAGTCCCACGGAGCGGACTGTCCTTCAAAGAAGCTCTGAAGAAAGGGACAGAAAAGAGGGAGAAAAAGAACATGAGCTGTGATTTCAAGTGTCAAGCCTTTAAATGATTATACCAAGTTAAAGAACAAAACATTCTGTCAGCTCCTAAAAAAAGGAAATATTAGAAAGACAGAAAAAAAGAGTTAAGAGCAAGACAGAAAGGAGAGGGAGAGAGAGAGAGAGAGAGAGAGAGAGAGAGAGAGAGAGAGAGAGAGAGAGAGAGAGAGAGAGAGAGAGAGAGAGAGAGAGAGAGAGAGAGAGAGAGGTAGTGTCTACCAAGACCTGAATGGACTATTACTACTAAGACCTGAATGGACTATTAATACCAAGACCTGAATGGACTATTAATACCAAGACCTGAATGGACTATTAATACCAAGACCTGAATGGACTATTAATACCAAGACCTGAATGGACTATTACTACTAAGACCTGAATGGACTATTAATACCAAGACCTGAATGGACTATTAATACCAAGACCTGAATGGACTATTAATACCAAGACCTGAATGGACTATTAATACCAAGACCTGAATGGACTATTAATACCAAGACCTGAATGGACTATTAATACCAAGACCTGAATGGACTATTAATACCAAGACCTGAATGGACTATTAATACCAAGACCTGAATGGACTGTTACTACCAAGACCTGAATGGACTGTTACTACCAAGGACTATGAAGAAAAAACAGATCCTGTAGAAGAAACCAGGAAATACCATCCAACACTAAACTGAGGGAGTAATGTTCAATCTGAACCTACTTCTGTAGACATGAAGTAAAAGACAATCATCTCTAGGTAATGTTGTTATATAAAGCTTAATAAATAAGGCTACTAAGATACCAAGCTGCTAGGACATTACTGACCTGAACTGGCTGCAACTTCAATTAGCACGGAAGTGTGAAGTGAGGTGGTGTGAAAACTCTTGAGCCTAACAACGGCAGGATAGTACTGCACGGAATAAGTACAAAAAACGCTCCTCAAGGACAGTCACACTACCTCTATAGACCATCCCCTGGCCTGGTACAGTACTATAACACTACCTCTATAGACCATCCCCTGGCCTGGTACAGTACTATAACACTACCTCTATAGACCATCCCCTGGCCTGGTACAGTACTATAACACTCCCTCTATAGACCATCCCCTGGCCTGGTACAGTACTATAACACTACCTCTATAGACCATCCCCTGGCCTGGTACAGTACTATAACACTACCTCTATAGACCATCCCCTGGCCTGGTACAGTACTATAACACTACCTCTATAGACCATCCCCTGGCCTGGTACAGTACTATAACACTACCTCTATAGACCATCCCCTGGCCTGGTACAGTACTATAACACTACCTCTATAGACCATCCCCTGGCCTGGTACAGTACTATAACACTACCTCTATAGACCATCCCCTGGCCTGGTACAGTACTATAACACTACCTCTATAGACCATCCCCTGGCCTGGTACAGTACTATAACACTACCTCTATAGACCATCCCCTGGCCTGGTACAGTACTATAACACTACCTCTATAGACCATCCCCTGGCCTGGTACAGTACTATAACACTACCTCTATGTCAAGACAGAGGGTTTTGGCCCAGAGTGGAAACTCAGAATACTAGACATTGAGGAAACTGAAACAACCTCTGTCAACAAGTCTGGGACAGTAATGGTGCAGGACAGTAATGGTGCAGGACAGTAATGGTGCAGGACAGTAATGGTGCAGGACAGTAATGGTGCAGGACTTCCTCATCAGTTCCAGTAGGACTTTTACAGGATCAAAGAGCGAGCACAGCAGGAAAATCTCCCTCTGTGACGACTCCCCCATCCTGAGTGAGTCTGATCAAGGCTCTTCAACCTGTCCTGCAGACGAGGATAGTCACCCACCCAGCACTGAACACACCCCGGTTCCACAACTGCAACTCCTCCACACAATACAGACAGAACAAACCCACAAAACAGACCAGCACAACAACACCTACCAAACAAGACCCAGAGGACAGAAGGTGAGATGGACGGCCGTCTGAGAGAGCTGGCTGCTCTACGGACCGAGGTGAGAGAACTCAAAGAGGCACACATGGCACTGAAGGAAGAGGTGAGAAAACTAAGGGGTGACAGAGAGCAGGACACTCCCCCAGAGAAGCCAGCAGAACAACCCACCTCAGACCCGGACCACAATATCAACACCACAATGGGTAAGACAACACAGGACCCACTAACCAAACAGACCCCACCCCCTCCTAACAGCCCCCGTCAGCTCCCCTGATAGCCATCTTGACAACGCCCACACA
>CM042383.1:2090602-2150602 GCA_023634145.1 Thymallus thymallus
ACACACACACACACACACCACAAGGAACAGATGAACAACACACACACACACACACACCACAAGGAACAGATGAACAACACACACACACACACACATACACACACACACACACACACCACAAGGAACAGATGAACAACACACACACACACACACACACACACACACACACACACCACAAGGAACAGATGAACAACACACACACACACACCACAAGGAACAGATGAACAACACACACACACACACCACAAGGAACAGATGAACAACACACACACACACACCACAAGGAACAGATGAACAACACACACACACACACACCACAAGGAACAGATGAACAACACACACACACACACCACAAGGAACAGATGAACAACACACACACACACACCACAAGGAACAGATGAACAACACACACACACACACACCACAAAGAACAGATGAACAACACACACACACACACACACCACAAGGAACAGATGAACAGCACACACACACACACCACAAGGAACAGATGAACAACACACACACACACACACACACACCACAAGGAACAGATGAACAACACACACACACACACCACAAGGAACAGATGAACAACACACACACACACACCACAAGGAACAGATGAACAACACACACACACACACCACAAGGAACAGATGAACAACACACACACACACACACCACAAGGAACAGATGAACAACACACACACACACACCACAAGGAACAGATGAACAACACACACACACACACCACAAGGAACAGATGAACAACACACACACACACACACCACAAAGAACAGATGAACAACACACACACACACACACACCACAAGGAACAGATGAACAGCACACACACACACACCACAAGGAACAGATGAACAGCACACACACACACACCACAAGGAACAGATGAACAACACACACACACACACACCACAAAGAACAGATGAACAACACACACACACACACACACCACAAGGAACAGATGAACAGCACACACACACACACCACAAGGAACAGATGAACAGCACACACACACACACCACAAGGAACAGATGAACAACACACACACACACACACACACACCACAAGGAACAGATGAACAACACACACACACACACACCACAAGGAACAGATGAACAACACACACACACACACACACCACAAGGAACAGATGAACAACACACACACACACACACCACAAAGAACAGATGAACAACACACACACACACACACACACACCACAAGGAACAGATGAACAGCACACACACACACACCACAAGGAACAGATGAACAGCACACACACACACACCACAAGGAACAGATGAACAACACACACACACACACACACACACCACAAGGAACAGATGAACAACACACACACACACACACCACAAGGAACAGATGAACAACACACACACACACACACACCACAAGGAACAGATGAACAACACACACACACACACACACCACAAGGAACAGATGAACAACACACACACACCACAAGGAACAGATGAACAACAAAACGAGTCACACGGTGGATAATCTGTGTCCCAAATGACACCATATTCCCTTCATAGTGCACTATGTTTACCAGGGCCCAGAGGGTACTCTGTTCAAAAGTAGTGCACTATATAGGGAATAGGGTGCCATTTGGGACGTATCCAGAGGACTAATTAAAACTCAATTTAATAAAAAAATGTAAAAGAGGCATCTATTTACAGTGACGTATTCTCCATTTCTTGAAATCGGAATTTCAATTCACTTCATGAAATCTGATTTGTAGGAGTGAGTGAGTGAGTAAGTGAGTAAGTGAGTGAGTGAGTGAGTGAGTGAGTGAGTGAGTGCACACTTCAGAGAACAAGGTAGAATAAATGGAACTGATCCAGTGAGCTCAAGGTGAAAGGTCAAAGGTGAAGTTGTGTCACCACATACACTGTTCAATCAAGTTACATCACTAACTACTATAATGAAGGGAGAAAGGCTGGATGGATACCGGTTTAAAGAGTTGGAACAAAGCCACAGTGATTCAATTAGAAGGGAGGTTTACCTCCATGAGCGGGAGGTGAAAGCTGTCACAGTGATCCACGAGAGGTGGTGAAAGTTCAAAGGTCAAAGGTAAAAGTTTGTCTCACCTCATACTCCTCCTTGAAGCCGTATCCCTCGGCACATTTCATCTGTGTGATGTGCTGCAGCAGGTCGGCTACTCTGATAGCAGGGTGGAGCTGGCCTGTCTGGTAGGGCACATCTACTGTCCCCTCTCTCTTCCTGATAGCAGGGTGGAGCTGGCCTGTCTGGTAGGGCACGTCTACTGTCCCCTCTCTCTTCCTGATAGGAGGGTGGAGCTGGCCTGTCTGGTAGGGCATGTCTACTGTCCCCTCTCTCTTCCTCAGGGAGTGGCTGTGAGACTGGACCAGACTACTGGTGTCACTGCAGCTACCACCCATCATCTGGCTCTCGTCTGGATAGATACAGAGAAGACACAGGCATACACACACACAGGCAGACACACACACAGGCAGACACACACACAGGCAGACACACACACAGGCAGACACACATACAGGCAGACACACACACAGGCAGACACACACATACAGGCAGACACACACACACAGGCAGACACACACACAGGCAGACACACACACAGGCAGACACACACACACAGGCAGACACACACACAGGCAGACACACACACAGGCAGACACACATACAGGCAGACAGACATACAGGCAGACACACATAGACACACACATAGACACACACACACACATAGACACACATAGACACACACACAGACACACACACCCACACCCACACACACACACACACACACACACACACACACACACACACACACACACACACACACACACACACACACACACACACACACACACACACACACACACACACACACACACACACACACACACACACACACACACACACACACCCCCACAGACACACACACACACACACACACACATAGAGAGAGAAACGGGGAAGAAGAAGAATAACAGGTCAGGATGAACAACTCCTGGCCCTTAACACAGAGAAGGAACAACTCCTGGCCCTTAACACAGAGAAGGAACAACTCCTAGCCCTTAACATAGAGAAGGAACAACTCCTGGCCCTTAACACAGAGAAGGAACAACTCCTGGCCCTTAACACAGAGAAGCAACAACTCCTGGCCCTTAACATAGAGAAGGAACAACTCCTGGCCCTTAACACAGAGAAGGAACAACTCCTGGCCCTTAACACAGAGAAGGAACAACTCCTGGCCCTTAACATAGAGAAGGAACAACTCCTGGCCCTTAACATAGAGAAGGAACAACTCCTGGCCCTTAATACAGAGAAGGAACAACTCCTGGCCCTTAACATGGAGAAGGAACAACTCCTGGCCCTTAACATAGAGAAGGAACAATTCCTGGCCCTTAACATGGAGAAGGAACAACTCCTGGCCCTTAACATAGAGAAGGAACAACTCCTGGCCCTTAACACAGAGAAGGAACAACTCCTGGCCCTTAACACAGAGAAGGAACAACTCCTTCCCCTTAACACAGAGAAGGAACAACTCCTGGCCCTTAACATAGAGAAGGAACAACTCCTGGCCCTTAACATAGAGAAGGAACAACTCCTGGCCCTTAATACAGAGAAGGAACAACTCCTGGCCCTTAACATGGAGAAGGAACAACTCCTGGCCCTTAACATAGAGAAGGAACAATTCCTGGCCCTTAACATGGAGAAGGAACAACTCCTGGCCCTTAACATAGAGAAGGAACAACTCCTGGCCCTTAACACAGAGAAGGAACAACTCCTGGCCCTTAACACAGAGAAGGAACAACTCCTGGCCCTTAACACAGAGAAGGAACAACTCCTGACCCTTAACACAGAAAAGGAACAACTCCTGGCCCTTAACATAGAGAAGGAACAACTCCTGGCCCTTAACACAGAGAAGGAACAACTCCTGGCCCTTAACATAGAGAAGGAACAACTCCTGGCCCTTAATACAGAGAAGGAACAACTCCTGGCCCTTAACATAGAGAAGGAACAACTCCTGGCCCTTAACACAGAGAAGGAACAACTCCTGGCCCTTAACATAGAGAAGGAACAACTCCTGGCCCTTAACATAGAGAAGGAACAATTCCTGGCCCTAGCCACAATGCAGTCATATGGTAATAGAGAGATAATGGTTTTAAAATAGAATTCTGGTAGCGACAATATCCACACAAAATGTTGCTGTTTTAAAGCACATTTCCTGCAATTCTACACATTTTGCAGGGGGCAGAGACCTCATTTTAGTTTTAAAGCTAGTTTCCTGCAATTCTACACATTTGCCATGGGGCAGAGACATCATTTTAGTTTTAAAGCTAGTTTCCTGCAATTCTACACATTTGCCATGGGGCTGAGAGAAAAATTACCGATTCAAAGCTAATTTCCTGCAATTCTACAAATGTTGTCATGGGGCTGAGAGAACGTTCAGTTTTAAAGCTAATTTCCTGGAATTATACAAATGTTGCCATGGGGCTGAGAGAACTTTCAGTTTTAAAGCTAATTTCCTGGAATTATACAAATGTTGCCATGGGGCTGAGAGAACTTTCAGTTTTAAACAGATGTTGCCATGGGGCTGAGAGAACTTTCAGTTTTAAACAGATGTTGCCATGGGGCTGAGTGTCAGGCTCTGGCCATAGAGAAGCCTTTTGCTTCTCTATGTAGCCTTGGTCAGAGTCTGACAGTTCTAGGTTAGGTTTTCTATGTGGTGTTTTGTGTTGGATCCCTAATTAGAGGCAGCTGCATTGCATTGTCTCTAATTAGGGATCCTACTTGTTTGTTCCACACCCTAAGTGTGGTTCATTATCGAATTGTCCGAGCAAGTAAGTGTGTTCACATTTGTTGTATTAATTGTTTTGATTAGTTCGTCATTGAGATGTTTTATACCTAGTATAATAAAATGTCGCTGCGCCTTGGTCCGTTTATACACCCGCTCGTGACAGAATAAACTACCAATCGACCAAGCAGCGCAATCGACCACTCATACTATGCAATGTCTTTTTATAGCTTTTTTTTTGCACTCCAGATATCTTGTATTTCTATACGTTTTCATACTGCCGCTCTATGTATCATGTATCGTGTATCTGTCTTTTGTGTACTTTCGTTGTGGCATTTTGCACCTGCCCTGTGTTTTGTTGTAGCTGCTTGACAATGAAATTTCCCCCTCGGGGGATCAATAAAGTACCTATCTATCTATCTATCTATCTATCTATCTATCTATCTATCTATCTATCTATCTATCTATCTATCTATCTATCTATCTATCTATCTATCTATCTATCTATCTATCTATCTATCTATCTATCTATCTATCTATCTATCTATCTATCTATCTATCTATCTATCTATCTATCTATCTATCTATCTATCTATCTATCTATCAATTCGGGAGAGAAGGAGAAGAAGGGAGGACAGCGTCGAAATCGGGGAACAGGAAGGAATGGAGCCCGAAGGCAACACCAAGAAAAACATTTTGGGGGGCTATGGGGGTGGTCTGGTCGCGAGGAGGAAGCGCCGGTACCACTCCCCATGTGGAATTCGCCGAGGCCGGATTATAAGTGGGAGGCGAAGTGCCGTGAGGAGGAGAGCGAGGAGGAATACCTGACGGGAGTATATAGGAGTATAATGGAGCTATGCAGGCGTAATTGGGAATAGTGTGAGAGCGAGAGGAGGGAGCTGGAGTTAGTGGTGCCCACAGTGAGCATCCCCAGTCCGGGTCCGGTCGTCTACTCCACTCCCGTGCCAGAGCAGTCCGCTCCACCGGTGCCTAGTCCGGGTCCGGTCGTCTGCTCCACTCCCATGCCGGAGCATTCCGCTCCACCGGTGCTCCTCCCCTGTCCGGTGCGTCCCGTGCCGGCTCCCCGCACCCGACCTCCAGTGCGTGCACCCAGGCAGGTGCCTCCAGTGCCGGCTCCACGCAGACAGATCGTCTACCATGCTCCAGGGTCGGAGTCGCCTGCCACACCGGTGCCCAGTCCAGGACCGGTCGTCTGCCCCGCTCCATGGCCGGAGCCGGTCGCCACACCGGTGCCCAGTCCGGGTCCGGTCGTGTGCAATCAATGTGGGCCCCATGCCATTTCAGATTCTCCCTGACTGTCTAGTTTTTATTTTGGTGATTGTTATCTTATAAACAAATGTATTGCTCCATCTTTCACTCAGAACTGCATATTAGTATCCTGTCAGTTGTATCTTTTTTCATTGATTTTAGTAAATTGAATGTGCAATACGTGCGTTTATCTATAATCAAACTCTGCGCACTAAGGACTGTATTTTAAGGGAATTGAAAACCAGACACACACACAGGCAGACACACACATACAGGCAGACACACACACACAGGCAGACACACACACAGGCAGACACACACACAGGCAGACACACACACACAGGCAGACACACACACAGGCAGACACACACACAGGCAGACACACATACAGGCAGACAGACATACAGGCAGACACACATAGACACACACATAGACACACACACACACATAGACACACATAGACACACACACAGACACACACACCCACACCCACACACACACACACACACACACACACACACACACACACACCCACACACACACACACACACACACACACACACACACACACACACACACACACACACACACACACACACACACACACACACACACACACCCCCACAGACACACACACACACACACACACACATAGAGAGAGAAACGGGGAAGAAGAAGAATAACAGGTCAGGATGAACAACTCCTGGCCCTTAACACAGAGAAGGAACAACTCCTGGCCCTTAACACAGAGAAGGAACAACTCCTAGCCCTTAACATAGAGAAGGAACAACTCCTGGCCCTTAACACAGAGAAGGAACAACTCCTGGCCCTTAACACAGAGAAGCAACAACTCCTGGCCCTTAACATAGAGAAGGAACAACTCCTGGCCCTTAACACAGAGAAGGAACAACTCCTGGCCCTTAACACAGAGAAGGAACAACTCCTGGCCCTTAACATAGAGAAGGAACAACTCCTGGCCCTTAACATAGAGAAGGAACAACTCCTGGCCCTTAATACAGAGAAGGAACAACTCCTGGCCCTTAACATGGAGAAGGAACAACTCCTGGCCCTTAACATAGAGAAGGAACAATTCCTGGCCCTTAACATGGAGAAGGAACAACTCCTGGCCCTTAACATAGAGAAGGAACAACTCCTGGCCCTTAACACAGAGAAGGAACAACTCCTGGCCCTTAACACAGAGAAGGAACAACTCCTTCCCCTTAACACAGAGAAGGAACAACTCCTGGCCCTTAACATAGAGAAGGAACAACTCCTGGCCCTTAACATAGAGAAGGAACAACTCCTGGCCCTTAATACAGAGAAGGAACAACTCCTGGCCCTTAACATGGAGAAGGAACAACTCCTGGCCCTTAACATAGAGAAGGAACAATTCCTGGCCCTTAACATGGAGAAGGAACAACTCCTGGCCCTTAACATAGAGAAGGAACAACTCCTGGCCCTTAACACAGAGAAGGAACAACTCCTGGCCCTTAACACAGAGAAGGAACAACTCCTGGCCCTTAACACAGAGAAGGAACAACTCCTGACCCTTAACACAGAAAAGGAACAACTCCTGGCCCTTAACATAGAGAAGGAACAACTCCTGGCCCTTAACACAGAGAAGGAACAACTCCTGGCCCTTAACATAGAGAAGGAACAACTCCTGGCCCTTAATACAGAGAAGGAACAACTCCTGGCCCTTAACATAGAGAAGGAACAACTCCTGGCCCTTAACACAGAGAAGGAACAACTCCTGGCCCTTAACATAGAGAAGGAACAACTCCTGGCCCTTAACATAGAGAAGGAACAATTCCTGGCCCTAGCCACAATGCAGTCATATGGTAATAGAGAGATAATGGTTTTAAAATAGAATTCTGGTAGCGACAATATCCACACAAAATGTTGCTGTTTTAAAGCACATTTCCTGCAATTCTACACATTTTGCAGGGGGCAGAGACCTCATTTTAGTTTTAAAGCTAGTTTCCTGCAATTCTACACATTTGCCATGGGGCAGAGACATCATTTTAGTTTTAAAGCTAGTTTCCTGCAATTCTACACATTTGCCATGGGGCTGAGAGAAAAATTACCGATTCAAAGCTAATTTCCTGCAATTCTACAAATGTTGTCATGGGGCTGAGAGAACGTTCAGTTTTAAAGCTAATTTCCTGGAATTATACAAATGTTGCCATGGGGCTGAGAGAACTTTCAGTTTTAAAGCTAATTTCCTGGAATTATACAAATGTTGCCATGGGGCTGAGAGAACTTTCAGTTTTAAACAGATGTTGCCATGGGGCTGAGAGAACTTTCAGTTTTAAACAGATGTTGCCATGGGGCTGAGTGTCAGGCTCTGGCCATAGAGAAGCCTTTTGCTTCTCTATGTAGCCTTGGTCAGAGTCTGACAGTTCTAGGTTAGGTTTTCTATGTGGTGTTTTGTGTTGGATCCCTAATTAGAGGCAGCTGCATTGCATTGTCTCTAATTAGGGATCCTACTTGTTTGTTCCACACCCTAAGTGTGGTTCATTATCGAATTGTCCGAGCAAGTAAGTGTGTTCACATTTGTTGTATTAATTGTTTTGATTAGTTCGTCATTGAGATGTTTTATACCTAGTATAATAAAATGTCGCTGCGCCTTGGTCCGTTTATACACCCGCTCGTGACAGAATAAACTACCAATCGACCAAGCAGCGCAATCGACCACTCATACTATGCAATGTCTTTTTATAGCTTTTTTTTTGCACTCCAGATATCTTGTATTTCTATACGTTTTCATACTGCCGCTCTATGTATCATGTATCGTGTATCTGTCTTTTGTGTACTTTCGTTGTGGCATTTTGCACCTGCCCTGTGTTTTGTTGTAGCTGCTTGACAATGAAATTTCCCCCTCGGGGGATCAATAAAGTACCTATCTATCTATCTATCTATCTATCTATCTATCTATCTATCTATCTATCTATCTATCTATCTATCTATCTATCTATCTATCTATCTATCTATCTATCTATCTATCTATCTATCTATCTATCTATCTATCTATCTATCTATCTATCTATCTATCTATCTATCTATCTATCTATCTATCTATCTATCTATCTATCTATCTATCAATTCGGGAGAGAAGGAGAAGAAGGGAGGACAGCGTCGAAATCGGGGAACAGGAAGGAATGGAGCCCGAAGGCAACACCAAGAAAAACATTTTGGGGGGCTATGGGGGTGGTCTGGTCGCGAGGAGGAAGCGCCGGTACCACTCCCCATGTGGAATTCGCCGAGGCCGGATTATAAGTGGGAGGCGAAGTGCCGTGAGGAGGAGAGCGAGGAGGAATACCTGACGGGAGTATATAGGAGTATAATGGAGCTATGCAGGCGTAATTGGGAATAGTGTGAGAGCGAGAGGAGGGAGCTGGAGTTAGTGGTGCCCACAGTGAGCATCCCCAGTCCGGGTCCGGTCGTCTACTCCACTCCCGTGCCAGAGCAGTCCGCTCCACCGGTGCCTAGTCCGGGTCCGGTCGTCTGCTCCACTCCCATGCCGGAGCATTCCGCTCCACCGGTGCTCCTCCCCTGTCCGGTGCGTCCCGTGCCGGCTCCCCGCACCCGACCTCCAGTGCGTGCACCCAGGCAGGTGCCTCCAGTGCCGGCTCCACGCAGACAGATCGTCTACCATGCTCCAGGGTCGGAGTCGCCTGCCACACCGGTGCCCAGTCCAGGACCGGTCGTCTGCCCCGCTCCATGGCCGGAGCCGGTCGCCACACCGGTGCCCAGTCCGGGTCCGGTCGTGTGCAATCAATGTGGGCCCCATGCCATTTCAGATTCTCCCTGACTGTCTAGTTTTTATTTTGGTGATTGTTATCTTATAAACAAATGTATTGCTCCATCTTTCACTCAGAACTGCATATTAGTATCCTGTCAGTTGTATCTTTTTTCATTGATTTTAGTAAATTGAATGTGCAATACGTGCGTTTATCTATAATCAAACTCTGCGCACTAAGGACTGTATTTTAAGGGAATTACTATTATTACCCCAATTATATCATACACACATTTAGCTATTTAAGTATCTCTTCCTGTCATTTACCTGTACAGTTAATTTAACCATGCAAAATATTAATTTACCTGTACATTTAACCAGTCTGTATATTAATTAAACTATTATTACCCCCCCCCTTATTTATTTATATCATCATGCAATAATTGTATCATTTTTTCACCTAACACTATAACAATGTATAGTGTACATATTCAGTCATTCACTCATGCTATGCAATGCGTTTCTACAGCTTTTTGCACTCCAGACCTCGTGTATTTTTATACTTTTTATACTTTTACTTATCATGTATCGTGTATCTGTCTTTTGCGTATTTTCGTTCTGGCATTTTGCACCTGCCCTGTGTTTTTGTTGTAGCTGCTTGACAAAGAAATGTCCCCTCTGGGATCAATAAAGTACCTATCTATCTATCTATCTATCTATCTATCTATCTATCTATCTATCTATCTATCTATCTATCTATCTATCTATCTATCTATCTATCTATCTATCTATCTATCTATCTATCTATCTATCTATCTATCTATCTATCTATCTATCTATCTATCTATCTATCTATCTATCTATCTATCTATCTATCTATCTATCTATCTATCTATCTATCTATCTATCTATCTATCTATCTAATATCAGGTTTTAGCAGTGGCGGTGTGCTGCTGTTAAATGCATATAGGGGAAACATTGATAATACATTGCTTCAAGTGGTAGTAAGTAGGCATTCTAAGTGATATGCTAGGTTGGCTACTGGAACAGGTAGTAGGATGAGTGCATGTGGTGAGGAGGAGAAAGCTCATCTCCATCTTGGTCACCGGAGAACACTGGGTTATGATTGGTCTTATTCTGTGACTCAGTATTACTATGATGTGGGAAGTACTCAGTATTACTATGATGTGGGAGGTACTCAGTATTACTATGATGTGGGAGGTACTCAGTATTACTATGAGGTGGGAAGTACTCAGTATTACTATGATGTGGGAGGTACTCAGTATTACTATGATATGGGAAGTAGTCAGTATTACTATGATGTGGGAGGTACTCAGTATTACTATGATGTGGGAGGTACTCAGTATTACTATGAGGTGGGAAGTAGTCAGTATTACTATGATGTGGGAGGTACTCAGTATTACTATGATGTGGGAAGTACTCAGTATTACTATGATGTGGGAGGTACTCAGTATTACTATGATGTGGGAAGTAGTCAGCATTACTATGAGGTGGGAAGTAGTCAGTATTACTATGATGTGGGAGGTACTCAGTATTACTATGATGTGGGAAGTACTCAGTATTACTATGATGTGGGAGGTAAAGGCAGTAAAAAACAGTTATTTATTTTGATACACCTTATATTGACATTAGAGATGTTTTATTTTAAATTCCACTCCAACCCCTGTCAGTGGCAGAATGAAGCAGAGATGCGATGTGGATGTTTGTGACCACAGTGAAACACAATGACTGAGGCAGGCAGGCAGGCAGGCAGGCAGGCAGGCAGGCAGGCAGGCAGGCAGGCAGGCAGGCAGGCAGGCAGGCAGGCAGGCAGGCAGGCAGGCAGGCAGGCAGGCAGGCAGGCACCATCTAAGCCATCTAACTTTGCTCAATACAACCAATACAATCAAAATCAATAAAAACAAGATAATGCATGATAATGCAGCAATGATGGTGTGCTGTGATCATGCTAGACAAGGATAATGGCTTCAAGGTGGAAACGAAGGGGAGGTGAAATGCTAGCGTGTCCACTTGCCATGCAGATGTAAGTATAGTAATAGTTATATCCATGAAGCAGCTCTCTCACTGTCATCTGTGTGTTCCTGTGACATCACCTCCTTCCCCAAACCAAGGCCAAGGCCGAGACCAGGGGGCCCTGGTGACTTACCATTTATGGGCACTTTTATAGGAGATACATAAAGAGGTTAGGTACGAGAAGAGATAGAGAAAAGAGAGAGGAGGAGCGAGAGGAGGAGAGAGGAGAGAGAGGAGAGAGGAGGAGAGAGAGGGAGAGAGATGAGAGGAGAGAGGAGGAGAGAGAGAGAGAGAGGAGAGAGAGGAGGAGAGAGAGGAGAGAGGAGGAGAGAGAGGAGGAGAAAGAGAGGAGAGAGAGAGGAGAAGATAGGAGGAGAGAGAGGAGGAGAAGATAGGAGGAGAGAGAGGAGGGAGAGAGAGGATGGAGAGAGAGGAGGAGAAGATAGGAGGAGAGAGAGGAGGGAGAGAGAGGATGGAGAGAGAGGAGGAGAAGATAGGAGGAGAGAGAGGAGGGAGAGAGAGGAGGGAGAGAGGAGAAGAGAGGAGGAGAGAGGAGGATAAGATAGGAGGAGAGAGGAGAAGAGAGGAGAAGAGAGGAGGAGAGAGGAGGAGAGAGGAGGAGAAGAGAGGAGGAGAAGAGAGGAGGAGAGAGGAGGAGAAGAGAGGAGGAGAGAGGAGGAGGAGAGAGGAGGAGAGAGGAGAAGAGAGGAGGAGAAGAGAGGAGGAGAGAGGAGAAGAGAGGAGGAGAAGAGAGGAGGAGAGAGGAGGAGAGAGGAGGAGAAGAGAGGAGGAGAAGAGAGGAGGAGAGAGGAGGAGAGAGGAGGAGAGAGGAGAGGAGAGGAGGTAAGCAACATTACATCATAAGCACCATTACAGTGTAGACTGGTAGCTACTGTTTATTAGATCACATCATGCCTTTGCTGTTTTAAATCAGTAAGGCCTGGGCATTGTTTATATAATGAGGAAATTATGGCAGGGGCATTTCAACAGTGCAAGACAGTCTTAAAAGAACAAAGCAAAAATGGTTTTCAATGGGACAGAATGGTTTTCAATGGGACAGAATGGTTTTCAAGGGGACAGAATGGTTTTCAATGGGACAGAATGGTTTTCAATGGGACAGAATGGTTTTCAAGGGGACAGAATGGTTTTCAATGGGACAGAATGGTTTTCAATGGGACAGAATGGTTTTCAAGGGGACAGAATGGTTTTCAAGGGGACAGAATGGTTTTCAATGGGACAGAATGGTTTTCAATGGGACAGAATGGTTTTCAAGGGGACAGAATGGTTTTCAATGGGACAGAATGGTTTTCAATGGGACAATGGTTTTCAATGGGACAGAATGGTTTTCAATGGGACAGAATGGTTTTCAATGGGACAATGGTTTTCAATGGGACAGAATGGTTTTCAAGGAGACAGAATGGTTGTTAAGGGGACAGGATGTTTTTTAAGGGGACAGAATGGTTTTCAAGGGGACATAACGGTTTTCAAGGGGACAGAATGGTTTTCAAGGGGACAGAATGGTTTTCAATGGGACAGAATGGTTTTCAATGGGACAATGGTTTTCAATGGGACAGGATGTTTTTTAAGGGGACAGAATGGTTTTCAATGGGACAGAATGGTTTTCAAGGGGACAGAATGGTTTTCAAGGGGACAGAATGGTTTTCAATGGGACAGAATGGTTTTCAATGGGACAATGGTTTTCAATGGGACAGAATGGTTTTCAATGGGACAGAATGGTTTTCAATGGGACAATGGTTTTCAATGGGACAGAATGGTTTTCAAGGAGACAGAATGGTTGTTAAGGGGACAGGATGTTTTTTAAGGGGACAGAATGGTTTTCAAGGGGACATAACGGTTTTCAAGGGGACAGAATGGTTTTCAAGGGGACAGAATGGTTTTCAATGGGACAGAATGGTTTTCAATGGGACAATGGTTTTCAATGGGACAGGATGTTTTTTAAGGGGACAGAATGGTTTTCAAGGGGACAGAATGGTTTTCAAGGGGACAGAATGGTTTTCAATGGGACAGAATGGTTTTCAAGGGGACAGAATGGTTTTCAATGGGACAGAATGGAAAAATGCCAAAAAGTTACTGTTGTTCGCCTCACTCCGTTTAATTTGTGATTAATTTTTTTTTTGCACGTTTGTGTACGATGGACATTTTGGGTGTTAAGTTATGGTATATAATAACTATCATCATGTAAAATAAAGCCAGCAGTGAGATGAACAAGATGTACTAATCACTCACATTAAATGATCATCAACTCATGATATTCTAACTCAAACTGTCACAACTAAAAACAGATAACCTTTTCCAGCCAGCCTGCTCGCCTCACAACCAGCTTGCGGTAATGGCTACATGCTTCATTACTTCCGAAGCTAATGTTAACTGTCAACATGGTTATGATGACAGGCATTATGTTGATTCCATGTTATGTTGATAAGGTGGTAAAATTAGACTTAATGGTGGCGTTGTTGTAGAAACAGAAATGTAGTGTTTTTATGTTTTTCTTGAGATCTGTGGCAAACATCTCAAACTAAAACGATCACTGTGGTGCTGTGTGTGTTTCCTTCTAGCCTCAAGTCGTTCATTAACACTACTGCCCCACTATATCATAATACTAGTTATAATTATTAATGTTTCCCTAAAACATATATTATAACATAAAAATAGTTTGGTTCTGGATGGTTCAGTGTAGGGTTGTACCTCAGGCTGCTGTCTGCCTGCCTGCCTGCCTGCCTGCCTGCCTGCCTGCCTGCCTGCCTGCCTGCCTGCCTGTCTGTCTGTCTGTCTGTCTGTCTGTCTGTCTGTCTGTCTGTCTGTCTGTCTGTCTGTCTGTCTGTCTGTCTGTCTGACTGTCTGTCTGTCTGTCTGTCTGTCTGTCTGTCTGTCTGTCTGTCTCTCTCTCTCTACAAAGGCGGGGGGTGTTGGACGGGTGGAGGAGGGGGTGGGGGTTTATATAAGTGGTTGATCTCTCTCTATCTGTTTATATAAGTGGTTGATCTCTCTCTATCTGTTTATATGTGGTTGATCTCTCTCTATCTGTTTATATAAGTGGTTGATCTCTCTCTATCTGTTTATATAAGTGGTTGATCTCTCTCTATCTGTTTATATAAGTGGTTGATCTCTCTCTATCTGTTTATATAAGTGGTTGATCTCTCTCTCTATCTGTTTATATAAGTGGTTGATCTCTCTCTCTCTATCTGTTTATATAAGTGGTTGATCTCTCTCTATCTGTTTATATAAGTGGTTGATCTCTCTCTAACTGTTTATATAAGTGGTTGATCTCTCTCTCTGTGTTTATATAAGTGGTTGATCTCTCTCTCTATCTGTTTATATAAGTGGTTGATCTCTCTCTCTCTCTGTTTATATAAGTGGTTGATCTCTCTCTCTCTGTTTATATAAGTGGTTGATCTCTCTCTCTCTCTATCTGTTTATATAAGTGGTTGATCTCTCTCTCTCTCTATCTGTTTATATAAGTGTTTGATCTCTCTCTCTCTCTGTTTATATAAGTGGTTGATCTCTCTCTCTCTCTGTTTATATAAGTGGTTGATCTCTCTCTCTCTCTCTGTTTATATAAGTGGTTGATCTCTCTCTCTATCTGTTTATATAAGTGGTTGATCTCTCTCTCTATCTGTTTATATAAGTGGTTGATCTCTCTCTCTATCTGTTTATATAAGTGGTTGATCTCTCTCTCTCTGTTTATATAAGTGGTTGATCTCTCTCTCTCTCTGTTTATATAAGTGGTTGATCTCTCTCTCTCTGTTTATATAAGTGGTTGATCTCTCTCTCTATCTGTTTATATAAGTGGTTGATCTCTCTCTCTATCTGTTTATATAAGTGGTTGATCTCTCTCTCTCTGTTTATATAAGTGGTTGATCTCTCTCTCTCTGTGTTTATATAAGTGGTTGATCTCTCTCTCTATCTTTTTATATAAGTGGTTGATCTCTCTCTCTATCTGTTTATATAAGTGGTTGATCTCTCTCTCTCTCTGTTTATATAAGTGGTTGATCTCTCTCTCTCTGTGTTTATATAAGTGGTTGATCTCTCTCTCAATCTTTTTATATAAGTGGTTGATCTCTCTCTCTATCTGTTCATATAAGTGGTTGATCTCTCTCTATCTGTTCATATAAGTGGTTGATTTCTCTCTCTCTCTGTTTATATAAGTGGTTGATCTCTCTCTATCTGTTCATATAAGTGGTCGATTTCTCTCTCTATCTGTTCATATAAGTGGTTGATCTCTCTCTCTCTGTGTTTATATAAGTGGTTGATCTCTCTCTCTATCTGTTTATATAAGTGGCTGATCTCTCTCTCTATCTGTTTATATAAGTGGTTGATCTCTCTCTCTATCTGTTCATATAAGTGGTTGATCTCTCTCTCTATCTGTTTAAATAAGTGGTTGATCTCTCTCTATCTGTTCATATAAGTGGTTGATCTCTCTCTCTATCTGTTTATATAAGTGGTTGATCTCTCTCTCTATCTGTTTATATAAGTGGCTGATCTCTCTCTCTCTCTGTTTATATAAGTGGTTGATCTCTCTCTCTGTTTATATAAGTGGTTGATCTCTCTCTCTCTGTTCATATAAGTGGTTGATCTCTCTCTCTCTCTCTGTTTATATAAGTGCTTGATCTCTCTCTCTATCTGTTCATATAAGTGGTTGATCTCTCTCTCTGTGTTTATATAAGTGGTTGATCTCTCTCTCTATCTGTTTATATAAGTGGTTGATCTCTCTCTCTGTGTTTATATAAGTGGTTGATCTCTCTCTCTATCTGTTTATATAAGTGGTTGATCTCTCTCTCTCTGTGTTTATATAATTGGTTGATCTCTCTCTCTATCTGTTTATATAAGTGATTGATCTCTCTCTCTATCTGTTTATATAAGTGGTTGATGTCTCTCTCTGTGTTTATATACGTGGTTGATCTCTCTCTCTGTGTTTATATAAGTGGTTGATCTCTCTCTCTATGTTTATATAAGTGGTTGATCGCTCTCTCTCTATATATGTTTATATAAGTGGTTGATATCTCTCTCTCTATCTGTTTATATAAGTGGTTGATCTCTCCCTAAGTACACTTCCCACCGTCCTCCCCAACTACACTCCCCCCTCCTCCGGAACTACACTCCTCCCTCCTCCCTAAATACACTCCTCCACCCTCCCCAACTACACTCCCCCCTCCTCCTAAACTACACTCCCCACTCCTCCCCAAATACACTCCTCCATCCACTCCAACTACACTCCCACATCCTCCTGAACAACACCCCCCTGCTCCCCAACTACACTCCCCCCTCCTCCTGAAGTACACTCCCCCCTCCTCCCCAACTACACCCCTGTCCTCCTGATCTACACTCCCCCCTCCTCACCAACTACACTCCTCCCCAACTACACCCACCCTCCTCACCAACTACACTCCTCCCCAACTACACCCACCCTCCTCCTCAAATACACTCCTCCATAACTACATTTCCCCCCTCCTCTCCAAATACACTCCCCCTCCTCCCCAACTACACTCTCCCCTCCTCCCCAACTACACTTCCACCTCCTCCCCCTCCTTCCCCAACTACAGTCCTCCCCAACTACACTCCTTACTAACTACACTCTTCCCCAACATCCAGTCCACACGTCTGACCATGCATATGAGAGGTCAATCATTTTATGTAGGTGACATTACACAGGTGAAAATCATACGCACAGCACACGCAATGAGGATGGAATGGAGTGAAGCCAGCCTCAGCCCAGAGGGGTAACCACAGAGATAGACAGGGAGGAAGTGGACAAGGAGGAAGAGGAGGGGGAGGGGGAGGAGTGGGAGGAGGAGGAGGAGGAGGAGAAGGCGGAAGAGGAGGAAGAAAAGGAGAGGAAGAAGAGGAGGAGGCGGTGGAGAAGGAAGCAGCAGTCAGGTATGGAGGTGAGGAAGCCATCTTCAGTAACAGAGCTGCATGTACATATAGAAATAGGGTTTCTTTGTCAAAGCCTTAATGATAAGCAAGTTCAATGGTGAATCATATAATAAACTCACAGCAGCAATGGTAGAGTGGTAAAATAAGATTTGTCTCACCTAAGATAGCAGTTGGCACAAAGGGATCTGTTCATAACCCCAGAACAAGTGCAGAGATTAGAGGAAGAGGAAGAAGAGGAGGAGGAAGAGGAGAGAAAATAGCAATAAATAAAAGCATGAGAGCTAAATACCAGAGCACAGTATTGTGACTGCAGACAGAGGATAGGAGGAGGAAGAGGAAGAGGAGGAGGATAGAAGGACAAAACAACAATACAGTCTTATTGCAGGAGACAGAATAACTTAACACAGAGAGATAGAACACCCAACACATGTTGAACGCTAGATAAGGAATTGCCAGATGTTGAACGCTAGATAAGGAATTGCCAGATGTTGAACGCTAGTTAAGGAATGGCCAGATGTTGAACGCTAGATAAGGAATGGCCAGATGTTGAACGCTAGATAAGGAATGGCCAGATGTTGAATGCTAGATAAGGAATGGCCAGATGTTGAACGCTAGATAAGGAATGGCCAGATGTTGAACTCTAGATAAGAAATGGCCAGATGTTGAACGCTAGATAAGGAATTGCCAGATGTTGAACGCTAGATAAGGAATGGCCAGATGTTGAACGCTAGATAAGGAATGGCCAGATGTTGAACGCTAGATAAGGAATGGCCAGATGTTGAACGCTACATAAGAAATGGCCAGATGTTGAACGCTAGATAAGGAATGGCCAGATGTTGAACGCTAGATAAGGAATGGCCAGATGTTGAACGCTAGATAAGGAATGGCCAGATGTTGAACGCTAGATAAGGAACTGCCGGATGTTGAACGCTAGATAAGGAATGGCCAGATGTTGAACGCTAGATAAGGAATGGCCAGATGTTGAACGCTAGATAAGGAATGGCCAGATGTTGAACGCTAGATAAGGAATGGCCAGATGTTGAACACTAGATAAGGAATGGCCAGATGTTGAACGCTAGATAAGGAATGGCCAGATGTTGAACGCTAGATAAGGAATGGCCAGATTATAGTACATTCATACACAGATTATGTTTGTTATCATTAAAGCATAGCCTTTAGATTAATTTAAATCAATCAAAAACACAATATTGATGCAACAAACACATAAGAGAGATCATCTAATTGTGAAACAAATGTGACTACAGCAAAACTAAAGTTAGCTATAATTTCCCAACCAATGACTTGTATTCTCCGCACTCTACCGTGATCATACTGTGGCAGAATGGTGAGGACCAGAGGTGGAGTAAAGGTGTGTTTACCTGGGTAGTAGGACTTGGGAAGCGTTGTACTGAGAGTATTAGACTTATTCAGGGTGAAGGAGGAGGAGGGGGAAGAGGCTAGAAACAGAAAATAAACCATCAACATACAATCTGAACAGAATCATAGGACCAGAACATGACTAATGTGAATCATAGGACCAGAACATGACTAATGTGAATCATAGGACCAGAACATGACTAATGTGAATCACAGGACCAGAACATGACTAATGTGAATCATAGGACCAGAACATGACTAATGTGAATCATAGGACCAGAACATGACTAATGTGAATCATAGGACCAGAACATGACTAATGTGAATCATAGGACCAGAACATGACTAATGTGAATCATAGGACCAGAACATGACTAATGTGAATCATAGGACCAGAACATGACTAGTGTGAATCATAGGACCAGAACATGACTAGTGTGAATCATAGGACCAGAACATGACTAATGTGAATCATAGGACCAGAACATGACTAATGTGAATCATAGGACCAGAACATGACTAATGTGAATCATAGGACCAGAACATGACTAATGTGAATCATAGGACCAGAACATGACTAATGTGAATCATAGGACCAGAACATGACTAATGTGAATCATAGGACCAGAACATGACTAATGTGAATCATAGGACCAGAACATGACTAATGTGAATCATAGGACCAGAACATGACTAATTGTGAATCATAGGACCAGAACATGACTAATGTGAATCATAGGACCAGAACATGACTAATGTGAATCATAGGACCAGAACATGACTAATTGTGAATCATAGGACCAGAACATGACTAATGTGAATCATAGGACCAGAACATGACTAATGTGAATCATAGGACCAGAACATGACTAATGTGAATCATAGGACCAGAACATGACTAATTGTGAATCATAGGACCAGAACATGACTAATGTGAATCATAGGACCAGAACATGACTAATGTGAATCATAGGACCAGAACATGACTAATGTGAATCATAGGACCAGAACATGACTAATGTGAATCATAGGACCAGAACATGACTAATGTGAATCATAGGACCAGAACATGACTAATGTGAATCATAGGACCAGAACATGACTAATGTGAATCATAGGACCAGAACATGACTAATGTGAATCATAGGACCAGAACATGACTAATGTGAATCATAGGACCAGAACATGACTAATGTGAATCATAGGACCAGAACATGACTAATGTGAATCATAGGACCAGAACATGACTAATGTGAATCATAGGACCAGAACATGACTAATGTGAATCATAGGACCAGAACATGACTAATGTGAATCATAGGACCAGAACATGACTAATGTGAATCATAGGACCAGAACATGACTAGTGTGAATCATAGGACCAGAACATGACTAATGTGAATCATAGGACCAGAACATGACTAATGTGAATCATAGGACCAGAACATGACTAATGTGAATCATAGGACCAGAACATGACTAATGTGAATCATAGGACCAGAACATGACTAATGTGAATCATAGGACCAGAACATGACTAATGTGAATCATAGGACCAGAACATGACTAATGTGAATCATAGGACCAGAACATGACTAATTGTGAATCATAGGACCAGAACATGACTAATGTGAATCATAGGACCAGAACATGACTAATGTGAATCATAGGACCAGAACATGACTAATGTGAATCATAGGACCAGAACATGACTAATTGTGAATCATAGGACCAGAACATGACTAATGTGAATCATAGGACCAGAACATGACTAATGTGAATCATAGGACCAGAACATGACTAATGTGAATCATAGGACCAGAACATGACTAATGTGAATCATAGGACCAGAACATGACTAATGTGAATCATAGGACCAGAACATGACTAATGTGAATCATAGGACCAGAACATGACTAATGTGAATCATAGGACCAGAACATGACTAATGTGAATCATAGGACCAGAACATGACTAATGTGAATCATAGGACCAGAACATGACTAATGTGAATCATAGGACCAGAACATGACTAATGTGAATCATAGGACCAGAACATGACTAATTGTGAATCATAGGACCAGAACATGACTAGTGTGAATCATAGGACCAGAACATGACTAATTGTGAATCATAGGACCAGAACATGACTAATGTGAATCATAGGACCAGAACATGACTAATGTGAATCATAGGACCAGAACATGACTAATGTGAATCATAGGACCAGAACATGACTAATGTGAATCATAGGACCAGAACATGACTAATTGTGAATCATAGGACCAGAACATGACTAATGTGAATCATAGGACCAGAACATGACTAATGTGAATCATAGGACCAGAACATGACTAACAACATCCCTCTGGAGCAGCTCCCTCCTCTGGCCAGTTGCAGCTCCAGTGTTCGACGTCACCGGTCTACTTGCTGCCACCGCCCCCTTGTCATTATCCAACCCCGGACTATTGTTGTCTTGTTAATTATCACACCTGTTCCCTATCCCATCATTATCATGTGCATATCTGTTCCCTCTGCTCCCCTGGTCTTTGTGCGTTATTGTCTCATGTTGCGTGTTCTATGTACGGTGTGAGTTCCGACTAGCGGTTAGCTGTTAAGTCCTACCCAGGCTTTGCCTGTTGTTTTGTATTCTGTATTTATGGATTGCACCTTGCTCAGTGCCTGTTTTTCACTGTGAGCGTTTGGATCAAGTTTAATAAATCTCAAGTCATCCTCGAACTCCTACGACTGTCTCCTTCTCCTTCTCCACTTATAAACACACAACAGAATAACGCACCACTGAACTAAATGGAGTCAGCAGGAAGGGCCGAGCTGACCAGCATCGTGGAACGAGTAAGGGAACATGGCGAGATACTGGCCAATCTCGGTTCCGAGATGGACCAAGGGCTCCAGACCCCGGATTCCCGATGTGGAAGCTACGACCAGCCACGGTGCCGCGATCGACCCTGCGGTTCCAGGTGGCACAAGAACTGTGCACCTGTTCCTCCCTAGTGAATAAGACGGGGAGGCGTCCCGTTGCCAGGGGTTTCTTCTCTAACTAGGACTGTATTTTTCCACGACAGCCACCCTGGCCACGGGACGTGAGAAGGTGTCTGCCCTCATCTCCTGCTTCTCGGGCCCGGCCTTGGAGTGGGACAACGCGATCTGGAGAGAGAACAGTCGGGTGACCGACGATTATGAAGAGTTCACCTACCGCTTCAAGGCCGTTTTTGATCATCCACCAGAGGGTAGAGAGGCGGATGAACGTGAGGGTTTACATCTCCTCATGCTCGGTATGTTCTTGAGTAAGGCGCCCAGACACCTCCCTTCAGGTAAATTACATCCCCTTCCGGTTCAACAACGACCATGGTCACATCTTTCCTTCCTCCCTCCCAGGGTTTCACCACCATCCTGGACGTTGTGGACCGGTTCTCTAAAGCCTGCCGCCTCCTCCCTCTACCTGGTATCCCCACGGCCCTGCAGACCGCAGAGGCACTGTTTACCCATGTCTTCCAGCACTATGGGATTCCGGAGGACATAGTTTCTAGGACCAACACCATGTCATCTAGGGCGGCAGGTAACCTAGTGGTTAGAGCGTTGGGCCAGTAACCGAAAGGTTGCTGGTTCGAATACCAGAGCCGACAAGGTGAAAAACCTGTCGATGTGTCCTTGAGCAAGGCACTTAACCCTAATTTGCTCTAGGGGTGCCGTAGTACTATGGCTGACCCTGTAGGTAGGCCGTCATTGTAAATAAGAATTTGTTCTTAACTGACTAGTTAAATAAAGGTTAAATAAAAATTTAAAATCTAGACCGTCATCTAGGACCAACACCATCTAGGACCAACACCATCTAGGACCAACCCCATGTCATCTAGGACCAACCCCATGTCATCTAGGACCAACACCATGCAATCTAGGACCAACACCATGCCATCTAGGACCAACACTATCTAGGACCAACATCATGTCATCTAGGACCAACACCATGTCATCTAGGACCAACACCAACACCATCTACCACCAACACCATCTAGGACCAACAACATGTAATCTAGGACCAACACCATCTAGGACCAACACCATGTCATCTAGGACCAACACCATGCCATCTAGGACCAACACCATGTAATCTAGGACCAACACCATCTAGGACCAACACCATCTAGGACCAACACCATCTAGGACCAACATCATATCATCTAGGACCAACACCATGTCATCTAGGACCAACACCATGTCATCTAGGACCAACACCATGTCATCTAGGACCAACACCATGTCATAAAGGCCCAACATCATATCATCTAAGACCAACACCATCTAGGACCAAGACCATCTAGGACCAACACCATAAGGACCAACACCATAAGGACCAACACCATCTAGGACCAACACCATCTAGGACCAACACCATCTATGACCAACACCATCTAGGACCAACACCAGCCACACACCAGAGGATTGAGTTAAAGGGATGACTAACTTGACTGACATCAATAGAGGGTTAAACAAGGTAAATGGGCTCAGGATTTGGGACAGGGAGGGAGTGGTAGAGACGAGGACGAGGACGGGGGGTAATATTAGAGGGATGAAGGATTTTGGAACAGGGACAGGGGGACAGGGGTGGGGAGTTGGACAATAGTAGAGAGATTAGGACTTCTTGGAGGGATGTCCATTTCAAGATATCCACATTAATAGACAGTCAGTTGAGGTCAAAGCTTAAGTGTCTGTGCAGAGGCGTCATTTCCAACCGAGAAGTGGAGACCCAGGGGGATGGAGGGGGAGAAGGGTCAGATTATATGTGGTCATGACCCGGCTCCAAGGCCTAGCCCCAGACAAAGCTGTTAGATTTACTCAGAGACTGATGTGTTATAAGGTCTTTATGTTCAGGGTTGAGTGTTATTCAACAATAGCCATGCAGCAGTACTGTATACAGGGTCGTTCCACCAAATGGGGGCCTTTTGCACCCCTTTGATATTTTATGTAAAAATTGTGCATCAATATTTAATTTTAAAAGCCTGTTATATTCCATTAAGTGTGCTTTAATATAGAACGCATGGAGAATCTGATTATTGATTAATAAAGACTTGCTAAAGTTCCTCCATCAACCCAGTGTCACTTCTAGGAAGATTTTAACCCACTCAAACCACAACATTTCTCAAAGTTTCACCTTTGTTGTAAACCACAAGTAATTTTGTTATCTTTAGATGTTGTTAATAGACTGAGGTGCTGTAGGGTGTTATCTTTAGATGTTGTTAATAGACTGAGGTGCTGTAGGATGTTATCTTTAGATGTTGTTAATAGACTGAGGTGCTGTAGGGTGTTATCTTTAGATGTTGTTAATAGACTGAGGTGCTGTAGGGTGTTATCTTTAGATGTTGTTAATAGACTGAGGTGCTGTAGGGTGTTATCTTTAGATGTTGTTAATAGACTGAGGTGCTGTAGGGTGTTATCTTTAGATGTTGTTAATAGACTGAGGTGCTGTAGGGTGTTATCTTTAGATGTTGTTAATAGACTGAGGTGCTGTAGGGTGTTATCTTTAGATGTTGTTAATAGACTGAGGTGCTGTAGGGTGTTATCTTTAGATGTTGTTAATAGACTGAGGTGCTGTAGGGTGTTATCTTTAGATGTTGTTAATAGACTGAGGTGCTGTAGGGTGTTATCTTTAGATGTTGTTAATAGACTGAGGTGCTGTAGGGTGTTATCTTTAGATGTTGTTAATAGACTGAGGTGCTGTAGGATGTTATCTTTAGATGTTGTTAATAGACTGAGGTGCTGTAGGGTGTTATCTTTAGATGTTGTTAATAGACTGAGGTGCTGTAGGGTGTTATCTTTAGATGTTGTTAATAGACTGAGGTGCTGTAGGGTGTTATCTTTAGATGTTGTTAATAGACTGAGGTGCTGTAGGGTGTTATCTTTAGATGTTGTTAATAGACTGAGGTGCTGTAGGATGTTATCTTTAGATGTTGTTTATAGCCTGAGGTGATGTAGGGTCTTTGGTTAAGCTGTTGTTATTAGCAATGTAGCGGTACAGAGCCCTGCGGTCGAGGACGGTGCAGTTGCCGTACCAGGTTTTGAAACAGCCCGACAGGATGCTCTCAATGGTGGAACTGTAGAAGTTTGTGAAGGTGTTAGGGACCAAGACAAAATGTTTCATCTTCCTGAGGTTGAACAGCATTCCTACATAGGTATTCCTCTTGTCCAGGTGGGATAGGGCAGTGTGCAGGGTGATGGAGATTGCATCATCCATGGATCTGTTGGGGCGGTATGCAAATTGTAGTGGGTCTAGGGTGTCGGGTAAGGTGGAGGTGATATGACCCTTAACTAGCCTCTCAAAGCACTTCATGATGACAGAAGTGAGTGCTAGGGGCAATAGTCATTTAGTTCAGTTAACTTCACTTTCTTGGGTACAGGAACAATGGTGTACAAATCTTGAAGCAAGTGGAGACAGCAGACTGGGATAGGGAGAGATTGAATATGTCCGTACACACTCCAGCCAGCTGGTCTGGACCGACAGCCTTGTGAGGGTTAACGAGCTTAAATGTCTTACTCACGTTGGCACAGAGAACAAGAGCTCACTGCATAGCGGAGGTGTTGTTGCCTACCTTCACCACCTGAGATCGGCCCTTCAGGAAGTCCAGGACCCGAAGCTTGTCCGGGAGCAAGGGTTCAGTGACTGTGATGTGGCTGGCTTTCCTTTTATAATCCGTGATTGTCTAGTGTCCCTCATGTCGGATCCATTGAATTGCGACTTGACTTTGTCCCTGTACTATCGTATTGACTGTGTGATTGTCTTACGGAGGGCATAGCTGGACTGTTTGTACTCGTCCATGTTCCCAGTCACCTTGCCGTGTTTAAATGTGGTGGTCATTTTTTTGGCAGGAATGCTGCCATCTATCCATGTGTTTGGTTTGGATAAGTTCTAATCGTCACAGTGGGAACGACATCCTCTATGCACTTCCTGATGAACTCCGTCACAGACCAATGTTGAACAGTGTTACCATGGGTACTTCCTGCTTAAGTTTCTGCCTATAGAGCAGAATGGAGACCTGATCTGATTTGCAGAAGGGAGGGTGGGGGAGGGCCTTGTAGCCGTCCTGTGAGGGGGAGTAGCAAGTGTTGATAAAAACACTTGCTTCCTCAGATATCCTTTATTAAAGTCCCCAGCTACAATAAATACAGTCTTATGATACGCGGTTTTACAGTTTGCACAAAGTCAAGTGTAGTTCCTTGAGAGCGACGGAATAGCGTATTACTTAGTAGCCAGAGCAATGCTGCCTCGCAAGTGATCATGTGCTGAATGCATGGACAGCACAGATATTATTGGAAAAAGTTACATTTGGAAGTAGAGCTGTACCTCTTGAATTGATACTATTTAGAAATCAACATGTTTTACCTGCATGAGACTCTGAAGGAGGATTTCTGAGGAAACTGAGGAGAATTTCTCTCTGTATTAAAGCCCTTTTGTGGCGGAAAAACTCATTCTGATTGGCTGGGCCTGGCTCACCAGTGGGTGGATCTGGCTCCCAAGTGGGTGGGCCTAAACCCACCCAGGCCCACCCATGGCGGAGCCCCTACCCAGTCATGTGAAGTCCATAGATTATGGCCTAATTTATTTAAATGTACTTATTTCCTTATATGAACTGTAACTCAGTAAAACCATTGACATCAATGCCCGTTGGTCTATAGCGGTTCTAGTGTTAACTAACTATTTAGCAGTCTTATGACTTAGGGGTAGAAGCTCTTCAGGGTCCTGTTGGTTCCAGACTTGAATCGGTAGGTAGCAGTCTATGACTTGGTTGGTTGGAGTCAAAGCATACTACCACATAAGGATACGATATTTGATCAATACTATTGATTTTAGAAGGGAAATAGGCCAATCAAAGTCTGAAGGTATGTATTTTTTCCAGTACAACTTATCCCATTGAGTGTCAGGGTACACTCACTCCTAGTGTTGAGGGTGTGGCTGTGTGTGTCCATGAAGGACAAGGCCTCGTCACAGTTAGTCCCCTGCTCCGTATAACTCTTATCCATAGAGTTAACCATCACTGTCATCTCCTGCCGAGTACTGTTCAACGTCTCCTTACGCTTCTTAGCCAGCTTCCTGTTTAGGAGAACACAAGACAAACAACAAATCAATAATGAATCAATAATCAATTCATCAATAATTATAATATTTCTGCTCAATGTCTCCTTATGCTTCTTAGCCTTTCTGTTTAGGAGAAAAGACAAGATTAACAACAGAAAGATATTAGTTGAAACAGATGTTAGAGATGACTCATACCTGGAAAGACATTGAAGGATTGGGTAGAAAAGACTGTGCTGAAGAGAGAGAAAAGTTACTTAAAAAAATAAAAAAATCCTCCCAACTTGAGCCAAGCAATCCGATCCATACCGTTTACCATCTAATTCATTCGGCAAGGCTTTGTCTTGTGAAGGCAGATACATCAGCGGGCCTGATGATGGTCAATTACTCAGTGAATCTGGGGCTGGAGAAGGCATTACAGGAATAATAGAGTTTGTTTGCCTCAAGAAACAACTTGCACCTGTCCTGTGTTGTTCGTAGCTGCTGTCTGTCTGTCTGTCTGTCTGTCTGTCTGTCTGTCTGTCTGTCTGTCTGTCTGTCTGTCTGTCTGTCTGTCTGTCTGTCTGTCTGTCTGTCTGTCTGTCTGTCTGTCTGTCTGTCTGTCTGTCTGTCTGTCTGTCTGTCTGTCTGTCTGTCTATCTATCTATCTATCTATCTATCTATCTATCTATCTATCTATCTATCTATCTATCTATCTTTCAGGGCCTCCTCCAGAACCACACGATTCTGGGACAAAAAAGGCTATTTTGTGCAGATCATATACATTTGGGTTGTCTTTGGACCGGATGCTTTTTGGGCCTCCTCATAATGTGTCCCCCTGACCTTTAACGTCTCTCTCTCGCTCTCTCTCCCTCTCTCTCTCTCGCTCTCCCTCTCTCTCTCTCGCTCTCCCTCTCTCCGTCTCTCCCTCTCTCTCTCTCTCCCTCTCTCCCTCTCTCTCTCTCTCTCTCCCTCTCTCTCTCTCGCTCTCCCTCTCTCTCTCTCTCTCTCCCTCTCTCTCTCTCGCTCTCCCTCTCTCTCTCTCGCTCTCCCTCTCTCCGTCTCTCCCTCTCTCTCTCTCTCCCTCTCTCCCTCTCTCTCTCTCGCTCTCCCTCTCTCTCTCTCTGTCTCTCTCTGTCTCTCTCTCCCTCTCTCTCTCTCTCTCTCGCTCTCCCTCTCTCTGTCTCTCTCTGTCTCTCTCTCTCTCTCTCTCGCTCTCCCTCTCTCTGTCTCTCTGTCTCTCTCTCTCTCTCTCTCTTGGTAGTGAACATACATAACAATCTATAGCTGCTAGTTACTGCTATTGCTAGTGGCTTGGGGGGAAGAATTAACTATCCCTATCTTCCTACTGCTTCCTAACACTTTATCAGTGGCTGTCTCAGTATGACCCTGATAAGTATTTAACTAGGGGTTTGTCCCAAATGGCACCCTATTACCTACATCGTACACATAGAGCTCTGGTCAAACGTAGTGCACTATAAAGGGAATAGGGTGCCATTCGGGACGCATGATGACTCTCCTGCTGCGTTGTTTTGTAAAATCTCTCCTCTGTTTATTCAATTTAGACGCTGTCTTGTGCCATATGGCCCCAGGCCCCCGCCAGGCCCCCGCCAGGCCCCCACCAGGCCCCCGCCAGGCCCCCACCAGGCCCCCCCCCCAGCCCCCGCCAGGCCCCCCCCCCAGGCCCCCGCCAGGCCCCCGCCAGGCCCCCACCAGGCCCCCACCAGGCCCCCGCCAGGCCCCCCCCCCCAGGCCCCCACCAGGCCCCCACCAGGCCCCCGCCAGGCCCCCCCCCCAGGCCCCCGCCAGGCCCCCGCCAGGCCCCCCCCCCAGGCCCCCACCAGGCCCCCGCCAGGCCCCCCCCCCCAGGCCCCCACCAGGCCCCCCCCCCAGGCCCCCGCCAGGCCCCCCCCCCCAGGCCCCCGCCAGGCCCCCGCCAGGCCCCCGCCAGGCCCCCCCCCCAGCCCCCGCCAGGCCCCCCCCCCAGGCCCCCGCCAGGCCCCCGCCAGGCCCCCACCAGGCCCCCGCCAGGCCCCCCCCCCCAGGCCCCCACCAGGCCCCCACCAGGCCCCCGCCAGGCCCCCCCCCCAGGCCCCCGCCAGGCCCCCGCCAGGCCCCCACCAGGCCCCCACCAGGCCCCCGCCAGGCCCCCCCCCCCAGGCCCCCACCAGGCCCCCACCAGGCCCCCGCCAGGCCCCCCCCCCAGGCCCCCGCCAGGCCCCCGCCAGGCCCCCCCCCCAGGCCCCCGCCAGGCCCCCGCCAGGCCCCCACCAGGCCCCCACCAGGCCCCCGACGGCCCTCCACTGTACTCAGAACACACACACACATCCACAGACACTCACACACTGCCCCTGAAAGGCCATCGCTGCCTAGGAATAGTAATTTAGCTCAGAAGGCCTGATGCGAGGCGACACAAGACGACGTGAGGCTAATAGCTGAACCCTCCCTGGAAGCTGACTGACAAAGTGAGGAGGGGACTTTCTCTCCTTCTCTGTTTCTTTGTCTTTAATCTGCAATTAGATTGTGAGAAAAATGGTCTGTACTTGGGGCTGCGTCCCAAACTGCATCTTATTCCCTGCATAGTGCACTTCTTTTGACCAGAACCCTATTGACCCCAGTCAAAAGTAGTGCACTATGAAGGGAATATGGTGCCATTTGGGACAGAACGGACAGACAGGGAGGATAGACAAGGTTTATCCATGCCTCAGACTGGATTATATGACTTGGTTCACATACAGCTTTCTCTGCTCTGTGTAAAATATTTTGTCGTACAGTCGTTTGTAGCTAGAGGGAATGAGTAGTTAGATAAAACGCATGGTGTGCTGCTATGCAGCTCTCTAGATGTTATAGGAAGACTGATAGTCTGATAGATGGCTTTATAATAGGATGAGCAGGATGATGTACATGGATGTGTGAGTGTAAGTGTGTATTGATGAATGTGACCAATGAATATTCATCAAATTCTGAGATAGTTATTGTAGGTATATAGCTAGCCTTGGACTAGACAAAGACTGTGTTGTTCCACATGGCATTCCATAGGGCTCTGGTCAAACATAGTTCACTATATATTTTATTTAACTAGGCAAGTCAGTTAAGAACAAATTATTATTTACAATGACAGCTTACACCAGCCAAACTCAGATGATGCTTGGCCAATTGTGTACCGCCCTATGGGATTCCCAATCACAGACAGTTGTGAAACAGCCTAGATTCGAACCAGGGTGTCTGTAGTGAGATGCAGTGCCTTAGACCACTGCGCCACATGGGAGGGAATAGGGTTCCATTTTGGACACACAACAACCCTGATGAGATCTGACTACAGTCAAATTACACACAACCCAGTATACAAGGGATTTCCTGAGGACATTTGGTCCCTTAAGGGTTTCGAAGCAACGTTATCCCACTGATGTTCCCAGCATGTCACTGAGGACCATGTCTGGACCTTTTTAGGACCTTCTCAGGACTTTCATTTTACTAGTCCTCAGGATGTTGAGTGATGGTTTCTTTGGAGCAACTTTGTGTAGTTTCCTGTAAGTTACCAGGTATCCAACTGTGCTATTTTTATTTTTTTATTGTATTGTTTATTACTTATTTTATAACTTATTTTGTAAATAATGTTGCTGCTACCGTCTCTTATGATCGAAACAAGCTTCTGGACATCAGAACAGCGATTACTCACCCTGAACTGGACGAAGATTCTTTCTTTAACGAGTCCGATGCGAAGAATATACTGTTTTCTCGTCTATTTACCACCACAAACCGATGCTGTCAATAAGACCACACTCAACAACCTTTATAAGGCCATAAACAAACAAGAAAACGATCATCCAGAAGCAGCACTCCTTGTGGCCGGGGACTTTAATGCAGGAAAACTTAAATCCGTTTTACCTCATTTCTACCAACATGTCACATGTGCCTCCAGAGACAAAAAATCTCTAGACCACCTTTACTCCACACAGAGACGCAGACAAAGCTCTCCCTCGCCCTCCATTTGGCAAATCTGACCATAATTCTATACTCCTGATTCCGCCATAAAGGCAAAAACTAAAGCAGGAAGTACCAGTGACTCGCTCAATAGGGAAGTGGTCAGATGACACAGATGCTACGCTACAGGACTGTTTTGCTAGCACAGACTGGAATATGTTCCTGTATTCATCCAATGGAATTGAGGAGTACACCATCTCAGTCACCGGTTTCATCAATAAGTGCATCGACGATGTCGTCCCCACAGTGACCGTACGTACATATCTCAACCAGAAGCCATGGGATTACAGGCAACATCAGCACCGAGCTAAAGGCTTGAGCTGCCTCTTTCAAGGAGCGAGACACTAATCCGAACGCTTATAAGAAATCCCGCTACGCCCTCAGACGAACCACCAAACAGGCAAAGCGTCAATACAGGATTAAGATTGAATCCTACTACACCGGCTCTGACGCTCGTCGGATGTGGTAGGGATTGAAAACTATTACAGACTACAAAGGGAAACCCGGCCACGAGCTGACCAGAGCCTTCCAGATGAGCTTAATGTCTTTTATACTTGCTTCGAGGCAAGTGACACTGAAACATGCATGAGAACACCAGCTGTTCTGGACGACTGTGTGATCACGTTCTCGGTAGCCGATGTGAGCAAGACATTTAAACATGTCAACATTCGCAATGCCGCAGGGCAAAATGGATTACCAGGACGTGTATTCAAAGCATGCACGGACCAACTGGCAAATGTCTTCACTGACATTTACAACAACTCCCCATCCGAGTCTGTAATACCTACATGTTTCAAGCATACCACCATAGTCCCTGTGCCCAAGGAAGTGAAGGTAACCTGCCTAAATAATTACTGCCCAGTAGCACTCACGTCGGTAGCCATGAAGTGCTTTGAAAGGCTGGCCATGGCTCACATCAACACCATCATTCCGGATTCCCTAGACCCACTCCAATTTGGATTCTGCCACAACAGATCTACAGATGATGCAATCTCAATCGCACTCCACACTGCCCTTTCCCACCTCGACAAAAGGAACACCTATGTGAGAATGCTGTTCATTGACTACAGCTCAGCGTTCAGCACCATAGTACCCACAAAGCTCATCACTAAGCTAAGGACCCTGGGACTAAACACCTTCCTCTGGAACTGGATCCTAGACTTCCTGACGGGCCGCCCCCAGGTGCTAAGGGTGGGCAACAGCACATCTGCCACGCTGATCTTCAACACTGGGGCCACTCAGGGGTACGTGCTTAGTCCCCTCCTGTACTCCCTGTTCACCCACGACTGTGTGGCCAAACACGACTCCAACACCATCATTAAGTTTGCAGCGTGGTGCCAGGATAACAACCTCTCCCTCAATGTGAGTAAGACAAAGAAGCTGATTGTGGACTACAGGAAAAGGCGGTCCGAACAGGCTTCAATTAACATTGATGAGGCTGTAGTGGAGCGGATCGAGAGTTTCTAGTTCGTTTGCGTCCACATCACCAACAAACTATCGTGGTCCAAACACACCAAGACAGTCGTGAACAGTCGACAACACCTTTTCCTCCACAGGAGACTGAAAAGATTTGGCATGGCTCCCCAGATCCTCAAAAAGTTCTACAGCTGCACCATCGAGAGCATCCTGACCGCTTGCATCACTGCCTGGTATGGCAAGTGCTCGGCCTCGGCCCGGCCCAGTACATCACTGGGGCTTAGCTTCCTGCCTTCCAGGACTAATATACTAGGCAGTGTCAGAGGAAGGCCCAAAAAATTGCCAAAGACTCCAATCACCCAAGTCATAGACTGTTCTCTCTGCTACCGCACGGCAAGCGGTACCGGAGCGCCAAGTCTAGGTCCAAAAGGCTCCTTAACAGCTTCTACTCCGAAGCCATAAGACTCCTGAACAATTAATCAAATGGCCACCGGACTATTTACATTGACACTCCCCCTTTACACTGCTGCTACTCGCTGTTTATTATCTATGCATAGTCACTTTACAAATTTCCTCAACTAACCTGTACCTCCTGCACACTGACTCGGTACCGGTACCTCCTGTATATAGCCTCATTACTAACCTGTACCCCCTCACATTGACTCGGTACCAGTACCCTCTGTATATAGCCTCATTGCTAACCTGTACCCCCTCACATTGACTCGGTACCGGTACCACCTGTCTATAGCCTCATTACTAACCTGTACCCCCTCACATTGACTCGGTACCGGTACCCTCTGTCTATAGCCTCATTACTAACCTGTACCCCCTCACATTGACTCGGTACCGGTACCCTCTGTATATAGCCTCATTACTAACCTGTACCCCCTCACATTGACTCGGTACCGGTACCCCCTGTATATAGCCTCATTACTAACCTGTACCCCCTCACATTGACTCGGTACCGGTACCCTCTGTCTATAGCCTCATTACTAACCTGTACCCCCTCACATTGACTCGGTACCGGTACCCTCTGTATATAGCCTCATTACTAACCTGTACCCCCTCACATTGACTCGGTACCGGTACCCTCTGTATATAGCCTCATTACTAACCTGTACCCCCTCACATTGACTCGGTACCGGTACCCTCTGTATATAGCCTCATTACTAACCTGTACCCCCACACATTGACTCGGTACCAGTACCCTCTGTATATAGCCTCATTACTAACCTGTACCCCCACACATTGACTCGGTACCGGTACCCCCTGTATATAGCCTCATTACTAACCTGTACCCCCACACATTGACTCGGTACCGGTACCCTCTGTATATAGCCTCATTACTAACCTGTACCCCCTCACATTGACTCGGTACCGGTACCCTCTGTATATAGCCTCATTACTAACCTGTACCCCCACACATTGACTCGGTACCAGTACCCTCTGTATATAGCCTCATTACTAACCTGTACCCCCACACATTGACTCGGTACCAGTACCCCCTGTATATAGCCTCATTACTAACCTGTACCCCCTCACATTGACTCGGTACCGGTACCCCCTGTATATAGCCTCATTACTAACCTGTACCCCCTCACATTGACTCGGTACCGGTACCCCCTGTATATAGCCTCATTACTAACCTGTACCCCCTCACATTGACTCGGTACCAGTACCCCCTGTCTATAGCCTCGTTATTGTTATTTTATTGTATTACTTTAGTGCATTTAGTAAATATTTTCTTAACTCTATTTCTTGAACTGTATTGTTGGTTAAGGGCTTGTTAGTAAGCATTTCACTGTAAGGTCTACACCTGTTGTATTGTTGGTTAAGGGCTTGTTAGTAAGCATTTCACTGTAAGGTCTACACCTGTTGTATTGTTGGTTAAGGGCTTGTTAGTAAGCATTTCACTGTAAGGTCTACACCTGTTGTATTGTTGGTTAAGGGCTTGTTAGTAAGTATTTCACTGTAAGGTCTACACCTGTTGTATTGTTGGTTAAGGGCTTGTTAGTAAGCATTTCACTGTAAGGTCTACACCTGTTGTATTGTTGGTTAAGGGCTTGTTAGTAAGCATTTCACTGTAAGGTCTACACCTGTTGTATTTGGCGCATGTGACAAATAAAAGTTGATTTGATTTGATCACTGAGGACCATGTCAGGACCATATTAGGACATTCTTCGGACATTCATTTTATTAGTCCTTCGTTGTGTGATGGTCCCAAGGGAACGTTCTAGTTCCCTGTAAGTTACCAGGACATCACTGAGGACCATGTCAGAACCATTTAATTTGTAGAATATATAGAATAGAATAATACATCTAGAATAATAAAGCAGTGTGTAAACATTATTAAACTAACTATCAGACTTTAATTATGATTTAGTTGGCAGAGCATACAGGCTGGCAGTTTATCTCCAGTTCCCCCCATGGGAACAAGGGAGAATTGGACGAGGTGTACGACGGCTCATCCCTGTGTGTGTCGTTTCCTACATTAAGCACACACACACAGAAGCAATGGCATTTTACTCCATAGGGTTTGAGTGTGAATAAAACCAGTTAATTTAGCATTTATATATTGTATTTATTTAACCTCTAGTACTGAGATGCAGTGCCTTAGACCGCTCCTTACTCGTGCTGTAAGTTTTGTATAGACAGACCTAATGCCTGTGCCTTTTGTAAAAATAGTATTAGTTAGATTGTCCACTATAACAACAGGTTCAAGCATAACCAGAATATAAAACTACTTCCAAACACACACTAATCCTTTGTCCCTGTCTCTTGTGACTCCAACTAGCTTTGGCTGCCATCACTACGAAAACCTCACTACGCACCCGATTCAACACCACAAACAATTTGCACTGGCGTCAGTCGTTACTATGGCAATTTAAAACGGCGCTGACCATAGCTCATATAAACCTTGTTGACGATCAAAATACTAAATATAGAGATATTTTTATGTTAAATGTACATGTTTGGTAATAGTGGATTAAATACATCTCTGCTTAGATTTACTTCCTAAAGTGTTTCCCCTTTAAGTGTGCCTTGAATTCTGAATAAATCACAGACAGTGTCACCAGCAAAGCACCATCACACCTCCTCCTCCATGCTTCATGGTGGGAAGCCCACATGCAGAGATCATCCGTTCACCCACAGCGCGTCTCAAAAAAACACGGCGGTTGGAACCAAAAATCTCCAATTTGGACTCCAGACCAAAGGACAAATTTCCAACGGTTTAATGTCCATTGCTTGTGTTTCTTGGACCAAGCAAGTCTCTTCTTGTTATTGGTGTCCTTTAGTAGTAAAGGATATATTTGGGCTGCAATTTCTGAGGCTGGTATCTCTAATGAACTTATCCTCTGCAGCAGAGGTAACCCTGGGTCTTCCTCTCCTGTGGCGGTCCTCATGAGAGCCAGTTTCATTATAGCACTTGATGGTTTTTGCGACTCCACTTGAAGAAACTTTCAAAGTTCTTGAAATGTTCCGTATTGACTGACCTTCATGTCTTAAAGTAATGATGGACTGTCGTTTCTCTTTGCTTATTTGAGCTGTTCTTGCCATAATATGGACTTGGTCTTTTACCAAATAGGGCTATCTTCTGTATACCACCCCTACCTTGTCACAACACAACTGATTGGCTCAAACGCATTAAGAAGGAAAGAAATTCCACAAATTAACTTTTAACAAGGCACACCTGTTAATTGAAATGCATTCCGGGTGACTACCTCATAAAGCTGGTTGAGAGAATTGCAAGAGTGTGCAAAGCTGTCATCAAGGCAAAGGGTGGCTACTTTGAAGAATCTCAAATATTACTACATGATTCCATATGTGTTATTTCATAGTTTTGATGTCTTCACTATTATTCTACAATGTAGAAAATAGTACAAATGAAGAAAAATCCTTGAATGAGTAGGTGTGTCCAACCTTTGACTGGTAGTTTATATATATATATACAGTCAACTCCAGATATATTGGCACCCCTCAAGAAAGTGAGCAAAAACTGTTACGACTGTGTGTATGAACGGACCAAGGCGCAGCGCTGAGGAAGGTAGTCATACTTTATTTGACTATGTAAACAAGAAAAGGAGCAAACACAACCATAACGTGTGTGTGTGTGTGTGTGTGTGTGTGTGTGTGTGTTAGGCACACAAGCACTGTGACCTGGACTGGGACCTCAGGTCCGTCACCCAGCAGATAAAGCACTGTGTCCTGGACTGGGACCTCAGGTCCGTCACCCAGCAGTTAAAGCACTGTGTCCTGGACTGGGACCTCAGGTCCGTCACCCAGCAGATAAAGCACTGTATCCTGGACTGGGACCTCAGGTCTGTCACCCAGCAGATAAAGCACTGTGTCCTGGACTGGGACCTCAGGTCTGTAACCCAGCAGATAAAGCACTGTGTCCTGGACTGGGACCTCAGGTCTGTAACCCAGCAGATAAAGCACTGTGTCCTGGACTGGGACCTCAGGTCCATCACCCAGCAGATAAAGCACTGTGTCCTGGACTGGGACCTCAGGTCTGTCACCCAGCAGATAAAGCACTGTGTCCTGGACTGGGACCTCAGGTCCGTCACCCAGCAGATAAAACACTGTACTTAGCTACAGTACATGCAGTATCATGAAAATAAAAAGCTCAACAGAAGCTATTTAGCTAACTAACTATTATGGACAGGTTAGGTTAGGTTAGGTTCAATTCCATTTCCAATTCATTCACGTCCATAAATGTATACAATGAATTGCCTGAATTGAAAAGGCAGGAAGTGAAAATAAATAGGAGATTTTGAAATAGACTGAATAGAAAGCTGAAACTAGAAGGTTGGATGACAAATAAGTAGAATAACACCGCCCTTATCAGACAGCATGTCTGTTATAGCAACAGTGTTACATAGTGGCAGCTGTACGGCGGCCCTGGACCCAGACCTTCCTTCAGCAGACAAAGAGCTTTGGAAATGAACACTTTTCAAGGTTGTTTTGATTGGTAAATAACTGGATGTTAAGAGATGCAATGAGGCAGCTGCAGTTTTACACACTGCCTGCGCACCACAGGAGGCTATTGGCACCTTAATTGGGGAGGACTGGCTTGTGGTAAAGGCTGGAGTGGAATCAGAGGAATGGTATCAGATACATCAAACACATGGTTTGTTTGATGCCGTTCCATTCGCTACGTTACAGACATTATTATGAGCCGTTCTCTCCTCAGCAACCTGCTGTGACACACACACACACACACACACACACACACACACACACACACACACACACACACACACACACACACACACACACACACACACACACACACACACACACACACACACACACACACACACACACACTGAGCTGAACTATAGGTTATTGTTAGAGATTGCCATTGTGTTCTAAGTGTAGTCACATTGAATGCATACAGTAGCATACAGAGGCTATACTAATAATAATATCTCCTTTCTCCTGAAGTGGTGTCTTGTTCAATACTCGTTCTCTTGCTTCCAACAGCCATTTCCTTTGAAATCAGTAAAGGGAGGAAGGAGAGATGATTGGGACGTAGCTACAGATTTCTGTGGAGGACGTTCATATTTATTGGTATGAAATAAAACCACTGTGTGTGTGTGTGTGTGTGTAGATAGATAGATAGATAGATAGATAGATAGATAGATAGATAGATAGATAGATAGATAGATAGATAGATAGATAGATAGATAGATAGATAGATAGATAGATAGATAGATAGATAGATAGATAGATAGATAGATAGATAGATAGATAGATAGATAGATAGATAGATAGATAGATAGATAGATAGATAGGTACTTTATTTATCCCCCGGGGTGGAAATTTCATTGTCAAGCAGCTACAACAAAACACAGGGCAAAATGCCACAACGAAAGTACACAAAAGACAGATACACGGTACATGATACATAGAGCAGCAGTATGAAAAAGTATAGAAATACAAGAAGTCTGGAGTGCAAAAAATTAAAAGCTATAAAAGAGACATTGCATAGTATGGGTGGTTGGCTGAATATGTACACTATACATTGGTGGATGTTGGATGGTTAACTATACTATACAGGTCGATGGCAGAGAAATACTTAAATAGCTAAAAGTGTGTATGATATGAGCGAGGGTAATAATAGTTTACTTAATAGACAGACTGGGTAAATGAACAGGTAAGTGAACATTTTGCATGGTTAAATTAGCTGTATAGTTAAGTATACAGTTATATTTACAGATATGTGAATACTTGCGTGGTTACACAAACTGTACAGGTAAATGACAGGAAGAGATACTTTAATAGCTAAATGTGTGTATGATATCATTTGGGGTAATAATAGTAATTCCCTTAAAATACAGTCCATAGTGCGCAGGGTTTAATTGCAGACAACTGCACGTATTGCACATTCGATATACTAAAAGCAATGAGAAAAGGTGCAACTGGCAGGATACTAATATGCATTCCTGAGTGAATGCCTACGTAAGTTAAGTCCAATAATTACTTACAATATTGCATGTGATATGATATAACAACTGTACATGAGTATGTATATACAGACCTGTATGAATAAATAGGTCCTGAGTGGATGAGTGCTGACGGACCAGAGTTACTCACGGATGGATGCATAATTGTTAAACTAGGTCCTAGCACCCCAACAGTTCCAGATCTATGTTGCCGACGGCACGGTACCCCGGTGAGGCATTATATAGTCTAATAGCCGCCGGCAGGAAGGACCTCCTGTAGCGCTCTCTGGCACACCGTGGTGGGATCAGTCTGTGACTAAAAGTGCTCCTCTGCGTCATAACCATAGCGTGCAGAGGGTGGGTGACGTTGTCCATGATGGCCAGCAGTTTGGCCAGGATCCGTCTCTCCACCACCTCCTCTAGAGTGTCAAGGCTCATCCCCAGGACAGAGCTAGCCTTCCTGATCAGCTTATTTACCCGAGAAGCATCACCGGCTTTGATGTTTGCTCCCCAGCACACCACTGCAAAAAAGATGGCACTGGCCACCACAGACTGGTAGAAGGTTTGCAGTAGTTTACTGCACACGTTGAAGGACCTGAGCCTCCTCAGAAAGTAGAGTCGGCTCTGGCCCTTTTTGTACAGGGCCTCGGTGTTACCGGCCCATTCCAGCCTGTTGTCCATATGGACTCCCAGGAACTTGTATGACCCAACCATTTCCACATCCATCCCCTGTATAGGGACTGCAGTCAGTTGTGCCTTGGTTCTCCTGAAGTCCACCACCATCTCCTTTGTTTTGCTGATGTTGAGCTGAAGGTGGTTCTGCTCACACCACAACACAAAGTCACTGATTGTGCTCCTGTACTCCTCCTCCTGCCCACCCCTGATGCACCCTACAATAGCAGAGTCATCCGAGAACTTCTGTAGGTGGCATGTTTCAGAGTTATATCTGAAGTCTGAGGTGTAGAGGGTGAACAGGAAGGGGGACAGGACCGTTCCCTGGGGGGCCCCTGTGTTGCTAACTGCCCGTTCTGACACACAGCTCAGTAGTCGCACAAATTGTGGCCTACCGGTCAGGTAGTCCGTGACCCAGGAGACAAAGGGTGCTTCCACTTTCATCCTCCTCATCTTCTCACCCAGTAGCATGGGCTGAATGGTATTGAAGGCACTGGAGAAGTCAAAAAACATAACCCTCACAGTGCAACCTGCGTTGTCCAGGTGAGAGTAGGCCCTCTGCAGAAGGTAGATGATTGCATCATCCACCCCGATGTTGCGCTGGTATGCAAACTGCAGGGGTTCCATTGATGAACACACCAGGGGTCTGAGGTGGGCGAGGACTAACCTTTCCAGGGTCTTCATGATGTGGGACATTAGCGCTACAGGTCTGAAGTCATTGCGCCTTCTTGGGCACTGGAACGAAGCAGGATGTTTTCCACAGCACAGGGACCCTTTCTAGGCTCAGGCTAAGGTTGAAAAGACGCTGGAGTATTCCACACAGTTGGTCAGCACAGACCCTCAGCACCCTTGGGCCATCAGGGCCCGCCGCTTTCCACTGATGTAGTCTCTCCAGCTCTCTCCTCACTTGGTTGGTGGTGAAAGCCAGCCCAGGTGGGGAGGTGGGGGGAAGGGGGGTGTTGAGGATCAGTCCAGGGGGAGCAGGGGCGGAGGTGGGGTCACTGATTGTCTCAGCAGAGGTGCTGTGAGCAAAGTGGGGGTGGGACAGCCGTGAGGGTGTGTGGTCTGGGGAGCTGGAGGGGAGGTGGACAGGGCCAGTATCAAACCTGTTAAAAAATTGGTTCAGCTCATTGGCTCTGTCCTGGGTCCCCTCCGTCTGCCCACTGTTTGACTTTTTGAAGCCAGTGATATTTCTCATTCCCTTCCACACCTCTCTCACCTGGCTCTGCCTCAGCTTGTCCTCCATCTTCTCCTTATACACTCTCTTCCCCTCAGCAATCCACAACTTCAGCTCCCTCTGGACGCATTTCAATTTGTCCTTGTCCTTGTCCCTCTCCTTGAAGGCCCTCTTCTTCTCATTCAGCAGGGCCTTCAGGTCGCTGGTGACCCAGGGTTTATTGTTTGGGAAACAGCGTACCTTCCTGATGGGTACAGTGTTGTCTACACAAAAATTAATATAGTCTGTTATGCAGTCAGTGAGTCCATCGATGTCCTCCCCATGAGCCTCACAGAGCACATCTCAGTCTGTTGTTTCAAAACAGTCCTGTAGGGCCTCATTCGCCTCCGGGGACCATCTCCTAATAGTCCTAGTGGTTGCAGGCTTCTGTTGGACCAAAGGCCTGTAGAGTGGGGTGAGGTGGACAAGGTTGTGATCCGATCTACCGAGGGGAGGGAGTGCAGTGGAGTTGTATGCATCCTTCACATTAGCATATAACAAGTCCAGAGTTTTATTATTCCTGGTTGGGCACTTCACGAACTGTTTGAACGTGGGCAGCGTTGAAGAGAGAGATGCATGGTTAAAATCCCCCGAAATGGCAAAGAAAGCACTGGGATGCGCTGTCTGTAACCTCGCGATAACAGTGGATGACGTCACACGCTGCGTTTGCGTCAGCAGAGGGCGGGATGTAAACAATAACAGCAATGGCCGCCGTGAATTCCCTTGGCAAATAGTAGGGTCTCAGGCTAACGGCTAACAGTTCAATGTCCGGGCTCTGTTGTAAACAATAACAGTTGACGACTCCTGTCGACGTTCAGCTGCGATAAAATCCATAAAATCCATAGTCCTGAACTATTATAGTTCAACTGTAGCAAAATAAAACTAAAGAAAAGAGACGAAAAAAAACTGAACTAAAACAACAACTTATGCACGAACAACGGGAGCTGTTTAACAGGCGACCAGCAGGGCGGCGTGTGTATGTGTGTGTGTGTGTGTGTGTGTGTCAAGGTTATTATAGTAAACTACATTTGAAACTAAAACTAGTCATGAAAAAACTATTTAGTAAACTGAAATAAAATAATGAACAAATCCGTTAAAAAAAAATCTATATACTGAAACTAATTTAAAGGTGGACTCAGCGTGATGGCGTTGCCACGAGCAGCACCGCAGATATTGGGCGCGTTCGAGTGGTATGACTAAAGCAACCATGCCAGCACCATCAACCATGCCAGCAGCATCAACCATGCCAGCAGCATCAACCATGCCAGCAGCATCAACCATGCCAGCAGCATACCACCCTGTATCCCACAGCTGGCTGGCCTCTGAAGCTAAGCAGGGTTGGTCCTGGATGGGAGACCAGATGCTGCTGGAAGGGGTATTGGAGGGCCAGTAGGAGGCACTCGTTCCTGCCCCAGGGCAGTGATTGGGGACATTGCCCTGTGTAGGGTGCTGTCTTTCAGAAGGGACGTTAAACGGGTGTCCTGACTCTCTGTGGTCACCATTCTCTATAGAAGAGTCTATAATAAGACCATTCTCTATAGAAGAGTCTATAATAAGACCGTTCTCTATAGAAGAGTCTATAATAAGACCATTCTCTATAGAAGAGTCTATAATAAGACCGTTCTCTATAGAAGAGTCTATAATAAGACCATTCTCTATAGAAGAGTCTATAATAAGACCGTTCTCTATAGAAGAGTCTATAATAAGACCATTCTCTATAGAAGAGTCTATAATAAGACCATTCTCTATAGAAGAGTCTATAATAAGACCATTCTCTATAGAAGAGTCTATAATAAGACCGTTCTCTATAGAAGAGTCTATAATAAGACCATTCTCTATAGAAGAGTCTATAATAAGACCGTTCTCTATAGAAGAGTCTATAATAAGACCGTTCTCTATAGAAGAGTCTATAATAAGACCGTTCTCTATAGAAGAGTCTATAATAAGACCGTTCTCTATAGAAGAGTCTATAATAAGACCGTTCTCTATAGAAGAGTCTATAATAAGACCGTTCTCTATAGAAGAGTCTATAATAAGACCGTTCTCTATAGAAGAGTCTATAATAAGACCGTTCTCTATAGAAGAGTCTATAATAAGACCGTTCTCTATAGAAGAGTCTATAATAAGACCGTTCTCTATAGAAGAGTCTATAATAAGACCGTTCTCTATAGAAGAGTCTATAATAAGACCGTTCTCTATAGAAGAGTCTATAATAAGACCGTTCTCTATAGAAGAGTCTATAATAAGACCGTTCTCTATAGAAGAGTCTATAATAAGACCGTTCTCTATAGAAGAGTCTATAATAAGACCGTTCTCTATAGAAGAGTCTATAATAAGACCGTTCTCTATAGAAGAGTCTATAATAAGACCGTTCTCTATAGAATAGTCTATAATAAGACCATTCTCTATAGAAGAGTCTATAATAAGACCATTATCTCAAGAAGAGTCTATAATAAGACCATTCTCTATAGAAGATGTTTTGGATATACGGTTGTAGAAGTGGTGAGGTTTTGGTTATTGTGATTTGTGGTGTTGTATTGTATTGTGGGATATGACTATGATGAACATTGTGTTGAAATGTATTTCCTAGCTCTTCTCTATGGTAGAGGCCCCTGTGTTGCACCATGTTTATGCACCATACTATGCAATGTATTTTTATAGCTTTTATTAGCACTCCAGACTTCTTGTATTTCTATACTTTTTCATACTGACGCTCTATGTATCATGTATCGTGTATCTGTCTTTTGTGTATTTTTCGTTGTGGCATTTTGCACCTGCCCTGTGTTTTGTTGTAGCTGCTTGACAATGAAATTTCCCCCCCGGGGGATCAATAAAATATCTATCTATCTATCTATCTATCTATCTATCTATCTATCTATCTATCTATCTATCTATCTATCTATCTATCTATCTATCTATCTATCTATCTATCTATCTATCTATCTATCTATCTATCTATCTATCTATCTATCTATCTATCTATCTATCTATCTATCTATCTTAAAGTATCTGAGTGTATGACAGATAGATAGACGGACAGACGGACAGACAGACGGACAGACAGACGGACAGACAGACAGACAGAAGACCCATGCTCTACTGACTGAGCCAAATATATGAGTCCTTAAATTCTCTGTCAGAAACTAAACATGGTAGACATGAGAACGACATGGTTTGTCTCATGCCAATATTGAGGTGCTTTGGGGACAATTGGTTTTACTGAACAGGGCATATTAAACACAGCTCAAATATTTGAAAGTCATTGTCATATTAATTTGACCCAGGTCTGTGGAACAGACGAGAATGACATGGATCCAGTCTCAATGATACATGGTACTAAAGCAAAAACACTAACACTGTTATGTTAAAGTGTTTACTTACAGATAGTATGTGTAGGACTGAGAGGTTCTTCTGCCCAGTGGTACGTGGTAGGTGAGGTGGTACGTGGTAGGTGGGGTGGTACGTGGTAGGTGGGGTGGTACGTGGTAGGTGGGGTGGTACGTGGTAGGTGGGGTGGTACGTGGTAGGTGGGGTGGTACGTGGTAGGTGGGGTGGTACGTGGTAGGTGGGGTGGTACGTGGTAGGTGGGGTGGTACGTGGTAGGTGAGGTAGTGGTGGGATATAAGTAGTGGAGGAGGGCGGTATGGGGGAATATGGAATGAAGGAAAGAAAAAGTAAAAATATATTAATGTTTGAAAAAATGTATAAAATTGACAAAAAACAGATATGGTGGGTGGCAGGCAGGCAGGCAGGCAGGCAGGCAGGCAGGCAGTCAGGCAGGAAGGGATACGTTACGTTAGCATGTAATGTGTGCTGCCTCTTGGTAGAGCTAGATACACACATTCTCATACATTTGGACTACAGGTCATGTAGGGAACTCAGAAACTGTTAGCTGAAAAACAGTTCTTAAACACCCATGCTGCCTCTTCCTACATCCATCAATACACAAGAAGTTCTGATTTAGTTCACTCTGACATAGACATACAGTACCAGTCAAAAGTTTAGACACACTTACTCATTCCAGGGTTTTTCTTTATTTTCACTATTTTCTACATTGATTCTTCAAAGTAGCCACCCTTTGCCTTTAATGACAGCTTTGCACACTCTTGGCATTCTCTCAACCAGCTTCATGAGGTAGTCACCTGGAATGCATTTCAATTAGCAGGTGTGCCTTGTTAAAAGTTATTTGTGGAATCTCATTCCTTCCTAATGCATTTGAGCCAATCAGTTGTGTTGTAACAAGGTAGGGGTGGTTTACAGAAGATAGTCCTGTTTGGTAAAAGACCAAGTCCATATTTGTGAGGGCTTGGTTGTGGTAAGGCCTCTTACTCCCACCTAGGGGAGGAGAGAGGCACACAACCAAGTCCTCACACACTTATCAGGGAGATTATCATCCCCAATCAGAGACAGCTGTCTAGCGTTGTCTCTGATTGGGGATGGTATTTAAGATCTGCCCAGATCCACCTGTGTGTGGATCATTGTTCCTGCTTGTCTGCACTGCTTGTAGCTCAGCAAGTAAGTCACTGTGTTTTTGTTTGTTAATAGTTATATTTTTTTCACTCTCCTTTTTATTTGAATGCTTCGTGAGGACATCTCATTTGAAATAAAAAGGATGACACTTCACCAGCGCTCCGTTTACCGTCCCTTATATAATGCGCACCGTGACAGAATGATCCACCACCCTGGGACGCAAAGGAGTATTACTTTAGGAGATATCCTCCTCGGTATGGGAAAAATTACAGAGGAGGAACACTCTTTTTATCGTTCGGTGGAGGAAGGCTGGGGTCCGGAGCAGCAGAGGCGCCGGAGACGGAGGACACGTCACCGGGCTAAAGTTGAGGACCAGCCTGGAGCCCAGAAAACCCCTCAAACTGATTTTGGGGGGGGGGCTATGGGGGTGGTCGGGGATCGAGGGAGAAGAGCCCCGACCACTGCACTCGTGGGGGTTCCAGGAGGAGCCCCTACAGCCATGGGAGCAGGAGTACAGAGAGGAGTCGGAGGAAGACGACGACGATGTGCTTCTGTTCCCTCACTCGTGGGGGTTCCCGGAAGAACCCTCACAGGATGGGGATTGGGGGTGGAGTAGGCACGACAGGGACAGTCGTGCTCCAGCGCCAGTTCCCAGTCCGGTGCCTCCAGCGCCGGTCCAGAGTCGGAGGAAGAGGAGACCGACTCTGCGCACCAAACCATCGGTGCGCAACATTAGCCCGGTGCGACCCGTACCAGCTAAACGCACCAACCCAACGGTGCGTTTCCCCAGCCCGGTACGGCCCGCGCCTGCGCCTCGCACCAGAGGGCTGGAAACCATCTCTGCGTCGGTGCCCAGGGTGGGCACGACGTTCAGCCCCGCTGTGGAGCAGGAGCTCCATAGCGTGTCGGTGCCCAGTCTGGGGCCGACAGCCAGCCCCACCAGAGGGCTGGAAACCATCTCTGCGTCGGTTCCCAGGGTGGGCACGACGTTCAGCCCCGCTGTGGAGCAGGAGCTCCATAGCGTGTCGGTGCCCAGTCTGGGGCCGACAGCCAGCCCCACCAGAGGGCTGGAAACCATCTCTGCGTCGGTGCCCAGGGTGGGCACGACGTTCAGCCCCGCTGTGGAGCAGGAGCTCCATAGCGTGTCGGTGCCCAGTCTGGGGCCGACAGCCAGCCCCACCAGAGGGCTGGAAACCATCTCTGCGTCGGTGCCCAGGGTGGGCACGACGTTCAGTCCCGCTGTGAAGCAGGAGCTCCATAGCGCGTCGGTGCCCAGTCTGGGGCCGACAGACCCTCTCTGCGTCGGTGCCCAGGGTGGGCACGACGTTCAGTCCCGCTGTGGAGCAGGAGCTCCATAGCGCGTCGGTGCCCAGTCTGGGGCCGACAGCCAGCCCAACCATAGGGCTGGAAACCATCTCCGCGTCGGTGCCCAGGGTGGGCACGACGTTCAGTCCCGCTGTGGAGCAGGAGCTCCATAGCGTGTCGGTGCCCAGTCTGGGGCCGACAGCCAGCCCAACCACAGGGCTGGAGACCATCTCTGCGTCGGTGCCCAGGGTGGGCACGACGTTCAGTCCCGCTGTGGAGCAGGAGCTCCATAGCGTGTCGGTGCCCAGTCTGGGGCCGACAGCCAGACCTACAGCAGGGCTGAAAACCACCTCTCCGTCGGTGCCCAGGGTGGGCACGGCGTCCAGCCCGAGGTCTCCGGTGAAGGTCAGCAGCCCGAGACCTCCGGGGAAGGTCAGCAGCCCGAGACCTCCGGGGAAGGTCAGCAGCCCGAGACCTCCGGGGAGGGTCAGCAGCCCGAGACCTCCGGGGAAGGTCAGCAGCCTGGGACCTCAGGTGAAGGTGAGCAGCCCTGAACCTCCACCAGAGCCACATCCGGGTCCAGCAGTCTGCTCGGCTACAGCGCCAGAGCGGTCCGCTCCACCGGTGCCCAGTCCGGGGCCGGTCGTCTGCGTTGCTCCAGTGCCGGAGCAGTCTGCTCCACCGGTGCCCAGTCCGGGGCCGGTCATCTGCGTCGCTCCAGTGCCGGAGCAGTCCGCTCCACCGGTGCCCAGTCCGGGGCCGGTCGTCTATGTCGCTCCAGTGACGGAGCAGTCCGCTCCACCGGTGCCCAGTCCGGGGCCGGTCGTCGGCGTCGCTCCAGTGCCGGAGCAGTCCGCTCCACCGGTGCCCAGTCCGGGGCCGGTCGTCTATGTCGCTCCAGTGACGGAGCAGTCCGCTCCACCGGTGCCCAGTCCGGGGCCGGTCGTCTGCGTCGCTCCAGTGCCGGAGCAATCCGCTCCACCGGTGCCCAGTCCGGGGCCGGTTGTCAGTCCCTCTCCAGGGTCGAGGGCTCCCACACCAGGGTCCAGACAGGACTTGGTGGATGGCGGGAGTACTGAGGGGGGAACCATCGCGCCGGGGTCCGGACCGGACCGGGCGTGCAACGGAGAGGTAGGAGGGAAGCTACTCTCACAGCCTGTGCCACGCCCGGAACCGGAACCGGAGCCCCCACCAGCAACCACCTCAGTACCCCGCCATGTCCCCCCTAGTTTTTGGACAATTTTTTCTTTCAGGAGAGGGGGGATTGTTGTGTGCGATCGGGAGTCCGCACCTTGGGGGGGGGGGGTACTGTGAGGGCTTGGTTGTGGTAAGGCCTCTTACTCCCACCTAGGGGAGGAGAGAGGCACACAACCAAGTCCTCACACACTTATCAGGGAGATTATCATCCCCAATCAGAGACAGCTGTCTAGCGTTTTCTCTGATGGTATTTAAGATCTGCCCAGATCCACCTGTGTGTGGATCATTGTTCCTGCTTGTCTGCACTGCCTGTAGCTCAGCAAGTAAGTCACTGTGTTTTTGTTTGTTAATAGTTATATTTTTTTCACTCTCCTTTTTATTTGAATGCTTCGTGAGGACATCTCATTTGAAATAAAAAGGATGACACTTCACCAGCGCTCCATTTACCGTCCCTTATATAATGCGCACCGTGACAATATTATGGCAAGAACAGCTCAAATAAGCAAAGAGAAACGACAGTCCATCATTACTTTAAGACATGAAGGTCAGTAAATCGGGAAAAAGTCAAGAACGTTTGAACAAGAAAGTTTCTTCAAGTGCAGTCGCAAAATCCATCAAGCGCTATGATGAAACTGTCTCTCATGAGGACCTCCACAGGAAAGGAAGACCCAGAGTTACCTCTGCTGCAGAGGATAAGTTCATTACAGTTACCAGCCTCAGAAATTGCATCCCAAATAAATGTTTCACAGAGTTCAAGTAACAGACACATCTCAACATCAACTGTTCAGAGGAGACTGTGTGAATCAGCCCTTCATGGTCGAATTGCTGCAAAGAAACCACTACTAAAGGACACCAATAAGAAGAAGAGACTTGCTTGGGCCAAGAAACACGAGCAATGGACATTAGACCGGTGGAAATCTGTCCTTTGGTCTGATGAGTCCAAATTTGAGATTTTTGGTTCCAACCGCCGTGTCTTTGTGAGATGCAGAGTAGGTGAACGGATGATCTCTGCATGTGTGCTTCCTACCGTGAAGCACGGAGGAGGAGATGTGATGGTGCTTTGCTGGTGAAACTGTCTGTGATTTATTCAGAATTCAAGGCACACTTAGCCAGCTATAAGTCATCCATCTGGTTTGCACTTAGTGGGACTATCATTTGTTTTTCAACAGGACAATGTCCCAAAACACACCTCTAGGCTGTGCAAGGTCTATTTGACCAAGATGGAGAGTGATGGAGTGCTGCATCAGATGACCTGGCCTCCGCAATCACCCGACCTCAACCCAACTGACATGGTTTGGGATGAGTTGAACAGCAGAGTGAAGGAAAAGCAACCAACAAGTGCTCAGCATATGTGGGAACTCCTTCAAGACTGTTGGAAAAACATTCCAGGTGAAGCTGGTTGAGAGACATCAAGGCAAAGGGTGTCTACTTTGAAGATTCTGAAATATAAAATATATTTTGATTTGTTTTTTATTTAACATGATTGCATATGTGTTATATCCTAGTTTTGATGTCTTCACTATTATTCTACAATGTAGAAAACAGTAAAAATAAAGAAAAACCCTTGAATGAGTAGGTGTTCTAACACTTTTGACTGATACTGTATGTATATAATTGAGTGATTTTAGGGGCAAGGTCACTTGGCCTTAAGGGGGTGCCCAATTTGCCAAGGAACCAAGGCAATTAGCCAGGGATGGAGATTTGTAGTGTTCATGAGATGGAGGTTAGTAGTGTTCATGAGATGGAGGTTAGTAGTGTTCATGAGATGGAGGTTAGTAGGGTTCATGAGATGGAGGTTAGTAGTGTTCATGAGATGGAGGTTAGTAGTGTTCATGAGATGGAGGTTAGTAGGGTTCATGAGATGGAGGTTAGTAGTGTTCATGAGATGGAGGTTAGTAGTGTTCATGAGATGGAGGTTAGTAGGGTTCATGAGATGGAGGTTAGTAGTGTTCATGAGATGGAGGTTAGTAGGGTTCATGAGATGGAGGTTAGTAGTGTTCATGAGATGGAGGTTAGTAGGGTTCATGAGATGGAGGTTAGTAGGGTTCATGAGATGGAGGTTAGTAGGGTTCATGAGATGGAGGTTAGTAGTGTTCATGAGATGGAGGTTAGTAGTGTTCATGAGATGGAGGTTAGTAGTGTTTATGAGATGGAGGTTAGTAGTGTTCATGAGATGGAGGTTAGTAGTGTTCATGAGATGGAGGTTAGTAGTGTTCATGAGATGTAGTTGACACAACAAATGACCACTGGATTGATAGAAATAATCAATTACATTTTAGCAGACTGTTATTCAGAGCAATTAGGGTTAAGTGCCTTGCTCAAGGGCACATCAATAGATTTTTCTTTCTCATCTTGTCGGTTTAGGGATTTTCAGTTGCTGCCATTCCTTCATGTAGGCATAGGTTTCTTTGTAACTAGTTAACATTTATTTGGGAAGCTTTTGAGAAAGCTTTCCATCTACCAGAAGATCATTACAACGCTATATTTTTTCCTGTTTCACATTTTTGGGTGTGCACCGCAGCTAAATGAATATGGGGAAACACTGCCGGGATATTCCAGGCCTGCATCTGGAGACAAAGGGGAATTAAGATGTTGACCTCCAAGGTTAGTTCTAAATCAGAACTTAGAATGTCTTAACATGGTTGTAATTCTAACACAATTATTCTACATGAGACCAAATGGATCCAATGAATTCATCTCCCTGACTGTCTCTCTCATTTAATTAAGGCAAACAGAAAATAATTCAATGAAATATTGCGACTGTTTTACCTCACACCATACAAACCTGTCAAGCAATATCAAATGGTAAATGAACGTAGAAATTAAATGTACATTTCAACACAGACATCAATCTAAAAGTTAGGTTGTAAAAGTACAGACAATAAAATAGTCTGTCCCCCCCCCCCACCCCCTGGCGTTATCAAGTCGTTTTCCACCTTGGCAGACCTTTCGGTTCAGATATTGAATACAGTAAACTAGTCTGTGTCCCAAATGGCACCCTATTCTCTGCTCTATGTATCATGTACCGTGTCTTATGTGTACTTTCGTTGTGGCATTTTGCACCTGCCCTGTGTTTTGTTGTTGTAGCTGCTTGACAAAGAAATGTCCCCATCGGGGATCAATAAAGTATCTATCTATCTATCTATCTATCTATCTATCTATCTATCTATCTATCTATCTATCTATCTATCTGTCTGTCTGTCTGTCTGTCTGTCTGTCTGTCTGTCTGTCTGTCTGTCTGTCTGTCTGTCTGTCTGTCTGTCTGTCTGTCTGTCTGTCTGTCTGTCTGTCTGTCTGTCTGTCTGTCTGTCTGTCTGTCTGTCTGTCTGTCTGTCTGTCTGTCTGTCTGTCTGTCTGTCTGTCTGTCTGTCTGTCTGTCTGTCTGTCTGTCTGTCTGTCTGTCTGTCTGTCTCTATCTATCTATCTATCTATCTATCTTTCAGGGCCTCCAACTAATCTAGAGAACACGTAAATAAACTGACGTTGTGATATTTCAGGCCGGGTACAAAAGAGCTTTGATATTTGCTGAGCTTTAGCTTCTCAGATTGCATTGGAGACGTGGAGAAGCCTTCCTCCTGTATGATGGCTAGAGCTGATGTAAACGTAGCCTGAAGCTACAGTACATGGCTATAGAAAGTCTCTCTCTCTCTGGGGCTGGGGCTGGGGCTGGGGCTGACATATGCAAAATGGCTGACCTTTTCTTCATGAGGAGGACGACTCCGAGGAAGATGATGACAAAGAGGAGGATGCCAGCGATGACTCCGGCTATCTTCACTGTGTGGTCAGTCTGTTTCTCTGGCTCTACCGCGTCAGGCTTATGGGTGGCCGCTCCTATATTATCAACAACAACAGCAATAAACAATAAACAACAACATCAACAACAACAACATCAACAACAACAAAAACAACAACAACCAGGTTACAGACAAACACATTTTTAGATATCTATTCTGTCGTTGTAAACAGGAAGTGTAATGGTTCAAGTGCTCCTGGTGCAGTCAGTCAGTAGAACTATCTACATTGATCTGCTCTAACAGGTCCTGTCTATGTTCTGTTTGACTGACTCTATAGAATTTTTTGAAGACAGATGATCGATAACGGTTCAATATTGATATAGTCGACTGTTGAATCACTATAGAACAGACCACTGCTTACTGCGGCAGGTAGCCTAGCGGTTAGAGTGTTGGGCCAGTAACCGAAAGGTTGCTGGTTCAAATGCCCGAGCTGACAAGGTGAAAAACCTGTCGATGTGTCCTTGAGCAAGGCACTTAAACCTAATTTGCTCCTGGGGCGCCGTACTACTATGGCTGTCCCTGTAGAACAATGTAGGCTGTCATTGTAAATATGTTTTTTTTTCTTAACTGACTTGCCTAGTTAAATAAATAAAATACTGCTGAACAGACTTTTTAATTTAATCCATGAAGTTTGAATTAAGGTTTCAAGAAATCACCAAACAGTAAGTACTATGATACTATATCACCAAACAGTAAGTACTATGATACTATATCACCAAACAGTAAGTACTATGATACTATATCACCAAACAGTAAGTACTATGATACTATATCACCAAACAGTAAGTACTATGATACTATATCACCAAACAGTAAACACTATGATACTATATCACCAAACAGTAAGTACTATGATACTATATCACCAAACAGTAAACACTATGATACTATATCACCAAACAGTAAGTACTATGATACTATATCACCAAACAGTAAGTACAATGATACTATATCACCAAACAGTAAACACTATGATACTATTTCACCAAACAGTAAGTACTATGATACTATATCACCAAACAGTAAGTACTATGATACTATATCACCAAACAGTAAGTACTATGATACTATATCACCAAACAGTAAACACTATGATACTATTTCACCAAACAGTAAGTACTATGATACTATATCACCAAACAGTAAGTACTATGATACTATATCACCAAACAGTAAGTACTATGATACTATATAACCAAACAGTAAACACTATGATACTATATCATCAAACAGTAAGTACTATGATACTATATCACCAAACAGTAAGTACTATGATACTATATCACCAAACAGTAAACACTATGATACTATATCACCAAACAGTAAGTACTATGATACTATATCACCAAACAGTAAACACTATGATACTATATCACCAAACAGTAAGTACTATGATACTATATCACCAAACAGTAAACACTATGATACTATATCACCAAACAGTAAGTACTATGATACTATATCACCAAACAGTAAGTACTATGATACTATATCACCAAACAGTAAACACTATGATACTATATCACCAAACAGTAAACACTATGATACTATATCACCAAACAGTAAGTACTATGATACTATATCACCAAACAGTAAGTACTATGATACTATATCACCAAACAGTAAGTACTATGATACTATATCACCAAACAGTAAGTACTATGATACTATATCACCAAACAGTAAGTACTATGATACTATATCACCAAACAGTAAGTACTATGATACTATATCACCAAACAGTAAGTACTATGATACTATATCACCAAACAGTAAGTACTATGATACTATATCACCAAACAGTAAGTACTATGATACTATATCACCAAACTGAACTGTTAAGGATGAGAGTATTCCCCCTCCACTACACCTCTTAGTATCAGTCTAGGGCCTATCCCTTACAGTTTAACTTGAAATCACTGAATGAGATGAGAGAGAGCAGAACATCTCGGCCCTATGGTAAATCAGGTTTGGGTCAAGTGTGTGTAGGTCTGCTGAGTGTGGTTGGAGGGTGTGTGTGTCAGTCTATACTCCTTAGAGAATCAGGTTGGGTGTGGAGAGAGACTGATAATACCTTTGGAGAGATACAAGAGGGACAGAAATAACAACAGGAGGGAGGTGGTATGGAGGAGAGAGAGGCTCTAGGGAGATGGTATGGAGGAGAGAGAGGCTCTAGGGAGATGGTATGGAGGAGAGAGAGGCTCTAGGGAGGTGGTATGGAGGAGAGAGAGAGGCTCTAGGGAGATGGTATGGAGGAGAGAGAGGCTCTAGGGAGGTGGTATGGAGGAGAGAGAGGCTCTAGGGAGATGGTATGGAGGAGAGAGAGGCTCTAGGGAGATGGTATGGAGGAGAGAGAGGCTCTAGGGAGGTGGTATGGAGGAGAGAGAGAGGCTCTAGGGAGATGGTATGGAGGAGAGAGAGGCTCTAGGGAGATGGTATGGAGGAGACAGAGGCTCTAGGGAGATGGTATGGAGGAGAGAGAGGCTCTAGGGAGATGGTATGGAGGAGACAGAGGCTCTAGGGAGATGGTATGGAGGAGAGAGAGGCTCTAGGGAGATGGTATGGAGGAGAGAGAGAGGCTCTAGGGAGGTGGTATGGAGGAGAGAGAGAGGCTCTAGGGAGATGGTATGGAGGAGAGAGAGGCTCTAGGGAGATGGTATGGAGGAGAGAGAGAGGCTCTAGGGAGATGGTATGGAGGAGAGAGAGGCTCTAGGGAGGTGGTATGGAGGAGAGAGAGAGGCTCTAGGGAGATGGTATGGAGGAGAGAGAGGCTCTAGGGAGATGGTATGGAGGAGAGAGAGAGGCTCTAGGGAGATGGTATGGAGGAGAGAGAGAGGCTCTAGGGAGATGGTATGGAGGAGAGAGAGGCTCTAGGGAGATGGTATGGAGAAGAGAGAGGCTCTAGGGAGATGGTATGGAGGAGAGAGAGAGGCTCTAGGGAGGTGTTATGGAGGAGAGAGAGAGGCTCTAGGGAGGTGGTATGGAGGAGAGAGAGGCTCTAGGGAGGTGGTATGGAGGAGAGAGAGAGGCTCTAGGGAGATGGTATGGAGGAGAGAGAGGCTCTAGGGAGGTGGTATGGAGGAGAGAGAGGCTCTAGGGAGGTGGTATGGAGGAGAGAGAGGCTCTAGGGAGGTGGTATGGAGGAGAGAGAGAGGCTCTAGGGAGATGGTATGGAGGAGAGAGAGAGGCTCTAGGGAGATGGTATGGAGGAGAGAGACAGACCACTAGATGGAGGGTTGACAGTACTACCACAGGAAACAGACCACTAGTTGGAGGGTTGACAGTACTACCAGTCAGGAGACAGACCACTAGATGGAGGGTTGACAGCACTACCAGTCAGGAGACAGACCACTAGATGGAGGGTTGACAGTACTACCAGTCAGGAGACAGACCACTAGATGGAGGGTTGATAGTACTACCAGTCAGGAGACAGACCACTAGATGGAGGGTTGACAGTACTACCAGTCAGGAGACAGACCACTAGATGGAGGGTTGACAGTACTACCAGTCAGGAGACAGACCACTAGATGGAGGGTTGACAGTACTACCAGTCAGGAGACAGACCACTAGATGGAGGGTTGACAGTACTACCAGTCAGGAGACAGACCACTAGATGGAGGGTTGACAGTACTACCAGTCAGGAGACAGACCACTAGATGGAGGGTTGACAGTACTACCAGTCAGGAGACAGACCACTAGATGGAGGGTTGACAGTACTACCAGTCAGGAGACAGACCACTAGATGGAGGGTTGACAGTACTACCAGTCAGGAGACAGACCACTAGATGGAGGGTTGACAGTACTACCAGTCAGGAGACAGACCACTAGTTGGAGGGTTGACAGTACTACCAGTCAGGAGACAGACCACTAGATGGAGGGTTGACAGTACTACGCTAGATCTACTGTATATAAATAAATAACACGAGAGACAATCTACACTTTCTCATATGCTTAGTTCTGTCATAGTTACAGGACCGGACACTACATCTCATGGAAAATATGATACATATTAATGTAAGGGATTCTCTTCTGTAGGAAATCTCCAATTTCAACATATTACATGAGGATTGTAAATCAAATAGGCATGTTATGTACTGTAACACAGTGATGATGCTTAATCATAGGACAGGTGTTCTACTGGAAGTAAGTGATGGAAGAACCTTTTATTCACAACAAAACACACTTTATGCACCTGAAGAAATAGACACTTATAGCTGTAGTCCAGTATCTCATAACATGCAGTTAGGCTGGGAGAACAAGACAGTAAATAACATGTTACAACCTCTACTGGAAACATGAGCAGGGGAGTCTAACCTGTTAACTGGTCGTCACCAGCAACTGGTACGATGCGGATGTACGGAGTAGTGAGCTGGGTCACCAGTATGGCAGCTGAGAGGAGGAGGAGGCACAGTGTCCATGCAGAGAGAGGGGGGAGAGAGAGGGAGAGAGAGAGTGAGAGAGAGAGGGGGAGAGGAGAAATAGAGAGAGGGAGAGAAGAGAATTAGAGAGGGGGAGAGAGGGAGAAATAGAGAAGGAGAGAGAGGGGGAGAGGAGATATAGAGAGGGGGAGAAAGAGAGAAATAGAGAGGGGGAGAGAGGAGAAAAAGAGAGGGGGAAAGAGAGTGAAATAGAGAGGGGGAGAGAGGGAGAGAGGAGAAATAGAGAGGGGGAGAGAGGATAAATAGAGAGGGGGAGAGAGGAGAAAAAGAGAGGGGGAGAGAGGAGAAAAAGAGAGGGGGAAAGAGGGTGAAATAGAGAGGGGGAGAGAGGGAGAGAGGAGAAATAGAGAGGGGGAGAGAGGAGAAATAGAGAGGGGGAGAGAGGGAGAGAGGAGAAATAGAGAGGGGGAGAGAGGGGGAAATAGAGAGGGGGAGAGAGGGTGAAATAGAGAGGGGGAGAGAGGGTGAAATAGAGAGGGGGAGAGAGGGGGAGAGGAGATATTGAGAGGGGGAGAGGGGGAGATATAGAGAGGGAGAGAGAGGGGGAGAGGGGGAGAAATAGAGAGGGAGAGAGGGGGAGAGCAGATATTGAGAGGGGGAGAGGGGGAGATATAGAGGGGGAGAGAGAGGTAGAGTACATGGTTGGTCTCTCTGAGACGTTAGAGCACACTGTTGTCTGGCTGTGTGAGGGTATAACTACGATTTATCTTTTTGTCTGTTGGGTAACAGTTTAATTGAAGTATTTCTACATACTTAACAGGTTAATGTTGTTAGTTCTCAAAGGTGTTCAGGTAAAGTTACAACCCTAAACACGTCTAGTTTCAGCATTATTGGCCTGGTAAGTCAATGTCCTCAGTGGACCACTCCACAAAGTTTGCTGCTTCAGTGTTCTTAGATCTTTATGTCAGTAGTTACTATGGTACACTGAAGTATAATTAAAAGTATTCCATAAGTGTCAAAGGCTTTCATTGACAATGACATTCAGTTTATGCAAAGAGTCGATACTTGCAGTGTTGACCCTTCTTTTTCAAGAACTCTGCAATCCAATGGCATGCTGTCAATTATTTCTGGGCTACATCCTGAGTGATGGCAGGCCATTCTTGCATAATCAATGCTTGGAGTTTGTCAGAAGTTGTGGGTTTTTGTTTGTCCAGCCGCTTCTCAATGGGATTAAGGTCTGGGGAGTTTCCTGACCATGGACCCAAAATGTCGATGTTTTGTTTCCCGAGCCACTTAGTTATCACTTTTGCCTTATGGCAAGGTGCTCCATCATGCTGGAAAAGGCATTGGTCATCACCAAACTGTTCTTGAATGGTTGGGAGAAGTTGCTCTCGGAGGATGTGTTGGTACCATTCTTTATTCATGGCTGTGTTCTTAGGCAAAATTGTGAGTGAGCCCACTCCCTTGGCTGAGAAGCAACCCCACACATGAATGGTCTGAGGATGCTTTACTGTTGGCATGACACAGGACTGATGGTAGCTCTCACCTTGTCTTCACCGGACAAGGTGTTTTCCGGATGGCCCAAACAATCAGAAAGGGGATTCATCAGAGAAAATGACTCTACCCCAGTCCTCAGCAGTCCAATCACTGTAGCTTTTGCAGATGTTTTTCCTGGAGAGAAGTGGCTTCTTTGCTGCCCTTCTTCCCTTCTTCTTCAGGCCATCCTCCAAAAGTCTTTGCCTCACTGTGGGTGCAGATGCACTCACACCTGCCTGCTGCCATTCCTGAGCAAGCTCTGCACTGGTGGTGCCCCGATCCCGCAGCTGAATCAATTTTAGGAGACGGTCCTGGCGCTTGCTGGACTTTCTTGGGCGCCCTGATGCCTTCTCCACAACAATTTAACCTCCCTCCTTGAAGTTCTTGATGATCCGATAAATGGTTGATTTATGTGCAATCTTACCAGCAGCAATATCCTTGCCTGTGAAGCCCTTTTTGGCAGCTGGTCCTTTTGTGGCAGGGCTGAAATGCAGTGGAAATGTTTTTGGGGGATTAAGTTAATTTTCATGGCAAAGAGGGACTTTGCAATTAATTGCAATTCATCTGATCACTCTTCATGACATTCTGGAGTATATGCAAACTGCCATCATCAACACTGAGGCAGCAAACTTTGTGGAGACCAATACTTGTGTCATTCTCAAAACGTTTGGCCGTGGCTGTAGGTCATATGGCTTGGTGTGGTCCTACCTTTAGTGGCGATGCGGACACAGTCGATCTTGGTCTCCTGTTTCATAAGAGAAAGAAGAGAAAAATAACAGTTAGATATCAATGTGCATTCATATAATAATACACACACACACCACATGTCCCTGCATCGCCCAATAGACAGACAGCAGAGAGAAGAGAATGACAAGGCCATAAAACAGCATGTGATGTGTGTGTGTGTTTATTTGTGTGTGTGTGTGTGTTTATGTGTGTCTGTTTATGCGTGCCTGCATCTGTGTGTTATACTCAGAACCTTGTGGCTTTTAGCAGCCGCTCCAAAAACCTATTTTACTAACAGGCATAGCACATTAAAATATTTCACATTAACAGTATGAGACGATCCAACCGACCATTGAATCATAAAATATTCACCCCCCAGCTCAGTGTTTATGTTGGACCTTGGTTCACTAAGTGCTCATTGCTCATCAGTTAGCCAGTCATGTCAGTGGGGAGGTAGAATACCTTAATGGTTGAAGTGTTGCTATGACCTCAGATCTGTGTAAGTCAAAAAATCAGGCTTTCTCTGACAGTAGGACAAGAAAAGATATGGAGTAGAACAGCCTAACACACCCCACTAAATACCCTAGTTTAATACCCCAAACCTCTGACACCCCACTAAATACCCTAGTTTAATACCCCAAACCTCTGACACTGCACTAAATACCCTAGTTTAATACCCCAAACCTCTGACACCCCACTAAATACCCTAGTTTAATACCCCAAACCTCTGACACCCCACTAAATACCCTAGTTTAATACCCCAAACCTCTGACACTGCACTAAATACCCTAGTTTAATACCCCAAACCTCTGACACCCCACTAAATACCCTAGTTTAATACCCCAAACCTCTGACACACCCCACTAAATACCCTAGTTTAATACCCCAAACCTCTGACACCCCACTAAATACCCTAGTTTAATACCCCAAACCTCTGACACTGCACTAAATACCCTAGTTTAATACTCCCAACCTCTTGACACCCCACTAAATACCCTAGTTTAATACCCAAACCTCTGACACTGCACTACATACCCTAGTTTAATACCCCAAACCTCTGACACTGCACTAAATACCCTAGTTTAATACCCAAACCTCTGACACTGCACTACATACCCTAGTTTAATACCCCAAACCTCTGACACTGCACTACATACCCTAGTTTAATACCCCAAACCTCTGACACTGCACTAAATACCCTAGTTTAATACTCCCAACCTAGTTTGAAACACCCAACCGTTTGGGTCTTTGCATGTCAAAAAAGATACACGTCAAATAAGCTTTTAATTAGAAACGTCAAATAACACAATTCTATTATTTAATGTTGCAGGTGCTGAATGTGCACGTGCAAGCCAAGGCCATGATCACTGTCAAAGCTGTACAATACTGCATTGGTAATAAGGGTCCTGACTCCCTTGGTGTCCACCACTGATAGATGTTGACAACACTAAGGGTCCTGACTCCCTCGGTGTCCACCACTGATAGATGTTGACAACACTAAGGGTCCTGACTCCCTCGGTGTCCACCACTGATAGATGTTGACAACACTAAGGGTCCTGACTCCCACTGTGTCCACCACTGATAGATGTTGACAACACTAAGGGTCCTGACTCCCTCGGTGTCCACCACTGATAGATGTTGAC
>CM042383.1:2155990-2183490 GCA_023634145.1 Thymallus thymallus
TCTCTCTCTCTCTCTCTCTCTGTCTCTGTCTCTGTCTCTCTCTCTCTCTCTCTCTCTCTCACTCTCAAAAACACACAGCTGGTATCTCAATAGATATAGCTAACAGGTCTGTCGTTGTGAGAAGAATACTAGCACAGATACTTATTATCCTTGCTAAGGAGTCCATCCCAGACAGAGACATCTCTGTGAGAGGTTCTATGAGATTCTCAGGGGGGCTGGGTAGTGATTGAACTAAACACATAGGCCTCCACTGAGAGGAAATGAAAAGAGATGGTGACCTTTGAGAGTTTGAATAATGAATGAGTAGAGGTTAATAAGGAGAGAGGGAGGGAACAAACAGCGCAAACTGGCTCTAACCATAACAGAAAGAGGAGTGGGAGGCCCCGGTGCACAATCAGACGCCTCACAAGTCCTCAACTGGCAGCTTCATTAAATAGTACCCACAAAACACCAGTCTCAAAGTCAACAGTGAAGAGGCGACTCCGGGATTCTGGTCTTCTAGGCAGAGTTGCAAAGAAAAAGTAATATCTCTCAGATTGGCCAATAAAAAGAAAAGATTAAGATGGGCAAAAGAACACAGACACTGAACAGAGGAAGATATGGCTTTTTCTTTGCAACTCTGTCTAGAAGGTTCTGTGAATGGAGTAGTACACATCGTTGTACGAGATCTTCAGTTTCTTAGATATTTCTCGCATAGAATAGCCTTCATTTCTCAGAACAAGAATAGACTGACGAGTTTCAGAAGAACGTTCTTTGTTTCTGGCCATTTTGAGCCTGTAATCGAACGCACAAATGCTGATGCTCCAGATACTCAACTAGTCTAAAGAAGGCCAGTTTTATTGCTTCTTTAATCAGCACAACAGTTTTCAGCTGTGCTAACATAATTGCAAAAGGGTTTTCTAATGATCAATTAGCCTTTTTAAATGATAAACTTGGATTAGCTAACACAACGTGCCATTGGAAAACAGGAGTGATGGTTGCTGATAATGGGCCTCTGTACGCCTATGTAGATATTCCATTAAAAAATCTGCCATTTCCAGCTACAATAGTCATTTACAACAATAACAATGTCTACACTGTATTTCTGATAAATTTTATGTTATTTTAATGGACCAAAAATGTGCTTTTCTTTCAAAAACAAATACATTTCTAAGTGACCCCAAACTTATGAATGGTAGTGTACATTGTTACGTCATGTCAATAAAGCAAATTTAATTGAATTGAGAGAGAGAGAGAGAGAGAGAGAGAGAGAGAGAGATGCCGCTTTGACTATGTACAGACTCAGTGAGCATAGCCTTGCTATTGAGAAAGGCCGCCGTAGGCAGACCTGGCTCTCAAGAGAAGACAGGCTATGTGCACACTGCCCACAAAATGAGGTGGAAACTGAGCTGCACTTCCTAACCCCCTGCCAATTTTGATTAACTCACATATCTACTGGGTGAAATACCACAGTGTTCCATCACAGCAGCAAGATGTGTGACCTGTTGCCACAAGAAAAGGGCAACCAGTGAAGAACAAACACCATGTAAATACAACCCATACATTTATTTATTTTTACTTTTTTACTTTAACTATTTGCACATAATATGACATTTGACATTTCTTTATTGTTTTGGAACTTCTGAGTGTAATGTCTACTGTTCATTTTTATTGTTTATTATCTACTTCACTTGCTTTGGCAATGTTAACATATGTTTCCCATGCCAATAAAGCCCATAAAATGAATATTCTTTGTGATCAAAACAGGCCTGAAGTATAGATTGAAATAGTGGTATGAGTAGAATCTTAAATTATTTCACAAGGCTATGTAGAGAGAGCCCAAGGCTATGTAGAGAGAGCCCAAGGCTATGTAGAGAGAGCCCAAGGCTATGTAGAGAGAGCCCAAGGCTATGTAGAGAGAGCCCAAGGCTATGTAGAGAGAGCCCAAGGCTATGTAGAGAGAGCCCAAGGCTATGTAGAGAGAGCCTAAGGCTATGTAGAGAGAGCCCAAGGCTATGTAGAGAGAGCCCAAGGCTATGTAGAGAGAGCCCAAGGCTATGTAGAGAGAGCCCAAGGCTATGTAGAGAGAGCCCAAGGCTATGTAGAGAGAGCCCAAGGCTATGTAGAGAGAGCCCAAGGCTATGTAGAGAGAGCCCAAGGCTATGTAGAGAGAGCCCAAGGCTATGTAGAGAGAGCCTAAGGCTATGTAGAGAGAGCCTAAGTCTATGTAGAGAGAGCCCAAGGCTATGTAGAGAGAGCCCAAGGCTATGTAGAGAGAGCCTAAGTCTATGTAGAGAGAGCCCAAGGCTATGGGCTCCAAGGCTGAGCGGAGGAAGGACTCTTGGGCTTCTTATGGCTGAAGGTGCAGAGGACAGTGAAAGAAAAGGAGAAGATATTTGAAGGCTGTATTTCAGGACCTAGACAGCTCCCTTCCTACCGTAGAGACTTCTGTTGGGCTGAGAATAGTCTCTTTAAATCAGCTCCCTTCCTACTGGAGAGATTTCTTAAAATCTGCGTTGCGGAGAACGTAGAAGGAATTACGGAATCAACAATATCAAAATTGTATTGAACTTAGCAGGAAATGAACTAAATGTATTGAACTTAGCAGGAAATGAACTAAATGTATTGAACTTAGCAGGAAATGAACTAAATGTATTGAACTTAGCAGGAAATGTATTAATTTGACCAAGTAAATTATTAGACAACTGTCTAAAACGGCACAGGAATTGCCCTGTGTGTGTGTGTGTGTGTGTGTGTGTGTGTGTGTGTGTGTGTGTGTGCGGTGCGTGCATACAGTGTATTCGGAAAGTATTCAGACCCCTTGACTTTTTCTACATTTTGTTACGTTACAGCCTTGTTCTAAAATTGATTAAATAGCTTTTTTTCCTCAACGATCTACACACAATACCCCATAATGACACAATACCCCATAATGACGCAATACCCCATAATGACACAATACCCCATAATGATACAATACCCCATAATGACTCAATACCCCATAATGACACAATACCCCATAATGACACAATACCCCATAATGATACAATACCCCATAATGACTCAATACCCCATAATGATACAATACCCCATAATGACTCAATACCCCATAATGACACAATACCCCATAATGACACAATACCCCATAATAACACAATACCCCATAATGACTCAATACCCCATAATGACACAATACCCCATAATGACACAATACCCCATAATGACACAATACCCCATAATGATACAATACCCCATAATGACACAATACCCCATAATGATACAATACCCCATAATGACACAATACCCCATAATGACACAATACCCCATAATGACACAATACCCCATAATGACACAATACCCCATAATGACACAATACCCCATAATGACACAATACCCCATAATGACACAATACCCCATAATGACACAATACCCCATAATGACACAATACCCTATAATGACACAATACCCCATAATGACACAATACCCCATAATGACACAATACCCCATAATGACACAATACCCCATAATGACACAATACCCCATAATGACACAATACCCCATAATGACAAAGTATCCAGACCTTTTACTCAGTACTTTGTTGAAGCACCTTTGGCAGCGATTACAGCCTTGAGTCTTCTGCTCTGACATGCACTGTCAACTGTGGGACCTTATATAGACAGGTGTGTGCCTTTCCAAATCATGCCCAATCAATTGAATTTACCACATGTGGACTCCAATCAAGTTGTAGAAACATCTCAAGGATGATCAATGGAAACAGGATCATCCACTATTGGAATCATCATCCATTAATTCACTATGGCAAGATGAAAAACAACAAGCACAGTCGGTGCAGAGAAATGTTAGCATTTTTAAGCCAAATTCCTGCAATTCCACACATTTCTCCGCGGAGCTGAGAGATTTTCTTGCCGTTTTAAAGAGAATTTCCTGCAACTCTTGGCATTTTGCTAATGCTGTGTTATTTAGCGCAAACATTATAATAAAATCAACACTGCTATATTCAATAATTTTATTTTGGTGATTGTTACTTCTCAAAGATTATATAAAAATATATATTGGTCAATTAATTTAGTCCTGTCCTGAAAAAACGCTTATGCGGCCAGCCCAAGGATTTCAATGTCAGAAAACACAGTGGTTGACTTGGACTGATATAGGTGCCAGGACTCATTTTGTATATATTCAGGTGCATGAGCTCTGCAATCTTCAGCTAATATTGTGTGTACTTAGTTCTGGTGAGCTCCTGCTCAGTGGGAGGCAGGTCAGATGAACTGCTAGAGGACAAACAGCTTTTAATGACCAGCCTCATATCCCACCGCTGGCACCGCATGACGCCCCTCATATCCCACCGCTGGCACCGCATGACGCCCCTCATATCCCACCGCTGGCACCGCATGACGCCCCTCATATCCCACCGTTCGCACCGCATGACGCCCCTCATATCCCACCGCTGGCACCGCATGACGCCCCTCATATCCCACCGCTGGCACCGCATGACGCCCCTCATATCCCACCGTTCGCACCGCATGACGCCCCTCATATCCCACCGCTGGCACCGCATGACGCCCCTCATATCCCACCGCTGGCACCGCATGACGCCCCTCATATCCCACCGCTGGCACCGCATGACGCCCCTCTCTCTACATCAACCTAATTGCAGCTAATTCCTAATTCCAAACGCCTGCACTCCCGGCCATCTCTCTCTCTCTCTCTCTCTCTCTCTCTCTCTCTCTCTCTCTCTCTCTCTCTCTCTCTCTCTCTCTCTCTCTCCCTTGAGCAAAAAAAAAAAAAAAAAAAGAAGTGAGGGAAGTGAGGAGAAAAGTGGTTTGAGAAGAATGGCTTAAGCTGTTAAAAGAGGTGGGCCACAGGGGTCTTGGGATCCTGCAGGGTAGAACCTGTATTCCTACCATAGAGTGCACACACACACACACACACACACACACACACACACTGGAGCACACACACACACTGGAGCACACACACATAAACACACACATACAGGCGACCGGCTGTTCTTAAGGGGGAGGAGAGTGTGATAGGCAGGGAAGGAGAGTGTTCTCTCCCCCTCTCTCTGCTCTCCCCCTCTCTCTGCTCTCCCCCTCTCTCTGCTCTCCCCCTCTCTCTGCTCTCCCCCTCTCCCTGCTCTCCCCCTCTCCCTGCTCTCCCCCTCTCTCTGCTCTCCCCCTCTCCCTGCTCTCCCCCTCTCTCTGCTCTCCCCCTCTCTCTGCTCTCCCCCTCTCCCTGCTCTCCCCCTCTCCCTGCTCTCCCCCTCTCTCTGCTCTCCCCCTCTCTCTGCTCTCCCCCTCTCCCTGTCCCTCCGTCTGTCTTTAATGCTAAATGTCCCACCTAGCTGGTGGTCCGTGTTATCAAACCACTGAGGCTCCATATCTGCCTGATTTAAGAAGTAATTCACTATCTTCTGACCCAGCATCAGTATGGGTGGGTAGGTGAGTGTGGGTGTGTGTGTGTACCTCTGTCTGTCTGTCTGTCTGTCTGTCTGTCTGTCTGTCTGTCTGTCTGTCTGTCTGTCTGTCTGTCTGTCTGTCTGTCTGTCTGTCTGTCTGTCTGTCTGTCTGTCTGTCTGTCTGTCTGTCTGTCTGTCTGTCTGTCTGTCTGTGTATGTGTATGTGTGTATGTGTGTGTGTCTGTCGTTTATACACTAAGGTTATGTCGTTTATACACTGTTAGTGTCTTGCTGTGATATTGTGACACTGTGTGTGTGTGTGTGTGTGTGTGTGTTGCCAGGATCAAAGACATCAAGCGCTTATTTTAAGCATTGACGAAAATCACTTAACTGATTTCAGAGGCATGCATAGCTGGGTAGAGATTATTTCTAAAGCTATGGGGTAGAAACTACTGAGAACACAAAGTCACTCTCACTCAATTACTATAACATGGTGCAAACAAGGTTGCAAATACATGTATGCAAGTGAAAGCATTCTCTATAGAATATAATAACATGTTTATATGTGTATACAATATGTGAGCTCTGGCCCAAGGTAGAGATGGAGGAGGAGGAGGAGGAGGAGGAGGAGGAGGAGGAGGAGGAGAAAACTGAGCGATTGAGTGGAGTGAATGAGAGCATATAGTGTTCCAAATGATCTGCTTCCAAAAGAGACCTATAACCATTTATTTATTTTTAGGCATATCAACATTTATTAAGACGCATGCCTGAGAGTGACTGAGAGTGAAGAGGCGTCTTCTGGCCGCGGATGTGATGAGGGGCCATTTTAAACATTAGTTTTAACATGACTGACTGATAGACACACTTAATCCTTTTACTGGGACAGCTAGAGGAGATGGGGCCCCCTTGTAAAAACTGTGTGTGTGTGTCGGCATGTCAAAGCCCTCTGGTAAAAAATGTTCCCAATAACGTGTCTGTATGTCATCCTCCAAGAGATTAGCTAACCAACGTCAAAATATAATTTTATACAGATTGGTAATTACACAAATACGATCATCAAATCATTGACTATCGCTTCATCTATAAATGATCATATTTAAGAGATATATAGATATAACTTACTGTATATTTAATGAACTGTGTTAAAATATGTGAACTGAAAGCTGATCGAAGAAGCTTAGCATATGATATCTAATATTGAACGAACTGTGTTAACATTCAGTGGTTGAAGGAAAGCTGACATTCAGAGGCCTTCGACACGTAGTGATGCCATCGTTTGATGTTTCCTTACTTCCTTCCTCTATCACAGCCAAACATCTGCTAGTGTGTCTGTGTGTGAGTTAGTTCATATTCAAACGTCTGGAGCAGTGGTACCTCCCAAACCAATCAGACATCAAATCAAGCCTCAGTCACGCCTTTCCTATTGGTCTCTGGAGATGCAGCCTGGCCATTTCCTACTACTGGAGAGCCTGACAGAATGATCAACATGACTCATACCCTAGAGAGACAGAATGATCAACATGACTCATACCCTGGTGAGACAGAATGATCAACATGACTCATACCCTGGTGAGACAGAATGATCAACATGACTCATACCCTGGTGAGACAGAATGATCAACATGACTCATACCCTGTTGAGACAGAATTATCAACATGACTCATACCCTAGAGAGACAGAATGATCAACATGACTCATACCCTGTTGAGACAGAATGATCAACATGACTCATACCCTGGTGAGACAGAATGATCAACATGACTCATACCCTAGAGAGACAGAATGATCAACATGACTCATACCCTGGTGAGACAGAGTGATCAACATGACTCATACCCTGGTGAGACAGAATGATCAACATGACTCATACCCTGTTGAGACAGAATGATCAACATGACTCATACCATAGAGAGACAGAATGATCAACATGACTCATACCCTGTTGAGACAGAATGATCAACATGACTCATACCCTGGTGAGACAGAATGATCAACATGACTCATACCCTAGAGAGACAGAATGATCAACATGACTCATACCATAGAGAGACAGAATGATCAACATGACTCATACCCTGTTGAGACAGAATGATCAACATGACTCATACCCTGGTGAGACAGAATGATCAACATGACTCATACCCTAGAGAGACAGAATGATCAACATGACTCATACCCTAGAGAGACAGAATGATCAACATGACTCATACCCTAGAGAATGATTTCATGGTCCTTGCTATCTGGGATCCTTGGGATATCCCTATCCCATTGAAGTTGATATTTAAAATGGTTAAGGTAAGGGTTATGGTTATGGTTAAGGTTAGGGTAAGGGTGGGAGTTATGGTTAGGGTAGGGGTTAAGGTTACAGTAAAGGTTAAGTTTACAGTAAGGGTTAAGGTTACAGTAAAGGTTAAGGTTACAGTAAGGGTTAAGGTTACAGTAAAGGTTAAGGTTACAGTAAGGGTTAAGGTTACAGTAAGGGTTAAGGTTACAGTAAAGGTTAAGGTTACAGTAAGGGTTAAGGTTACAGTAAGGGTTAAGGTTACAGTAAAGGTTAAGGTTACAGTAAGGGTTACAGTAAGGGGAAAAGAAGCAGAGGCACATAGACAATTAGCCCACTCATTTTATGAACCTCTAGTTTAGACCCTGATATCATTGTAATACATTGTAACAACAGAGGCGGTCCCAGAAAGCTTAACTTCCAACCAGAATCAAGGGCAGTTCCCTGTAATGTTTGTTAATGGTCTGTTAATGGTCACTTCACAGCATAAATTACCATCAACAGTGTACCATAAAACACTTTGTCATAAAATATCCCAAATATATAGATTTATCATTTTTCCCCATATCAAAACACCAGTAATTTATCTAGTGGTTAAAGTTATAACATTTCCCATATCAAAACACCAGTCCTTTCTCTAGCGGTTAAAGTTATAACATTTCCCATATCAAAACACCAGTCCTTTCTCTAGCGGTTAAAGTTATAACATTTCCTTATCAAAACACCAGTCCTTTCTCTAGCGGTTAAAGTTATAACATTTCCTTATCAAAACACCAGTCCTTTCTCTAGCGGTTAAAGTTATAACATTTCCTTATCAAAACACCAGTCCTTTCTCTAGCGGTTAAAGTTATAACATTTCCTTATCAAAACACCAGTCCTTTCTCTAGCGGTTAAAGTTATAACATTTCCTTATCAAAACACCAGTCCTTTCTCTAGCGGTTAAAGTTATAACATTTCCTTATCAAAACACCAGTCCTTTCTCTAGCGGTTAAAGTTATAACATTTCCTTATCAAAACATCAGTCCTTTCTCTAGCGGTTAAAGTTATAACATTTCCTTATCAAAACATCAGTCCTTTCTCTAGCGGTTAAAGTTATAACATTTCCCATATCAAAACATCAGTCCTTTCTGTAGCGGTTAAAGTTATAAAATGTCCTTATTAAAACAGCATTTCTTTCTTTAGCGGTGAGCTCAGTGATTTCTCGCTATCCTGCTGTATTCCCTCATTAGCATCCAATCATGCTCTGGCTAGCTGTTAACAGAGTGAATCTGGGCCCAAGCCCTAAGTTCTGATCTCCAAAGAGAGAACTACAGTTAGAGTCTTTGTTCTGTGTAGAGGGGTGAGTCCTGGGTTCTAGCAGTAAACAAATTACTAACCCAGCATGTTAATTAATGACAGCGTCTGATTCACGCTGTGTGTGTGTGTGTGTGTGTGTGTGTGTGATTCACGCTGTTGTATTAATTATAATTAGGTGTTAGTAATTAGAATGTATAGAACAGCCTTTGTTAAAGTATGGGTCGTGATGTGTCAGAGTAAATGTATAACTTTAATTAATTACTGGAACTGTGCTCTCTGTTCAGTGCGCTCTCTGCATAGCAGCAGTGTCTCTACTCAGTTTGGTAGCTGTGTGAGGAGGAGGGAGATGTCCGTGTGCTTCGCCGTTTACCAGATCTTTTTTGGGGCAGTTTTCTTGAAGATCACTCCACGACCCACAAGCTGCAGCGCTGTCGGCCAGCAGCAGATGATGCACTGTCAGCCACTGTCTTGTCATTCACACTCCCCAACACTCACCGCTGTCATCAAATGGACTCAAACTAGCAACAAGTTCTGAGCACAATCATCATGAAACACAAATACAGTGATGAGTTTCTCTCTCGGTTTAATACAAACTTGGAGAAATAACGAGGAATGCCCACAGTGTGTTTTGTGTGGAGAAGAGCTTAGTAATGAGAATCTCAAAACGAAGACACCAAACGTCCACAGCATGACGGTAAACCCAGGAAGTTCTTTCAGAACAGGGCAGAACGCTTCAGGAAACAATGCTTCCACAGTGGAAGAGTAAGTCAGCTAGCAAGGCATTGTTGTCATTTTCTATCAGGTGATGATAAGCAGAAATAAGGGAGTACTATCTCTCATAGTAGTTGATGTGAGTTTCTCTTTCAAATAATCCCCTTGTACACAGCTAATACTGTAGCTAGATAGCTAATGTTAGCCAAAACAAGCTAGCTAGCTACTGATATCAACCCTAAGTAACAGTACATATGAAGATTACACATTATCCGGCCTACTGTACAGTCGTGGTCAAAAGTTTTAAGAATGACACAAGTATTGGTCTCCACAAAGTTTGCTGCCTCAGTGCTGCAATGTGCATATACTCCAGAATGTCATGAAGAGTGATCAGATGAATTGCAATTAATTGCAAAGTCCCTCTTTGCCATGAAAAGGAACTTAATCCCCAAAAAACATTTCCACTGCATTTCAGCCCTGCCACAAAAGGACCAGCTGCCATCATGTCAGTGATTGTCTCGTTAACACAGGTGAGAGTGTTGACGAGGACAAGGCTGGAGATCACTCTGTCATGCTGATTGAGTCAGAATAACAGACTGGAAGCTTTAAAAGTAGGGTGGTGCTTGAAATCATTGTTCTTCCTCTGTCAACCATGGTTACCTGCAAGGAAACATGTGCCGTCATCATTGCTTTGCACAAAAAGGGCTTCACAGGCAAGGATATTGCTGCTGGTAAGATTGCACCTAAATCAACCATTTATCAGATCATCAAGAACTTTAAGGAGAGAGGTTCAATTGTTGTAAGTGACCAATGCCTATTCCAGCATGATGGAGCACTTTGCCATAAGGCAAAAGTGATAACTAAGTGGCTCGGGAACAAAACATCAACATGTTGGGTCCATGGCCAGGAAACTCCCCAGACCTTAATCCCATTGAGAACTTGTGGTCGATCCTCAAGAGGCGGGTGGACAAACAAAAACCCACAACTTCTGACAAACTCCAAGCATTGATTATGCAAGAATGGCCTGCCATCAATCAGGATGTTGCCCAGAAGTTAATTGACTGCATGCCAGGGCGGATTGCAGAGGTCTTGAAAAAGAAGGGTCCTATGTGGAGGGATCAGGCCCATCCAGCAGGTCTCCTATGTGGAGGGATCAGGCCCATCCAGCAGGTCTCCTATGTGGAGGGATCAGGCCCATCCAGCAGGTATCCTATGTGGAGGGATCAGGCCCATCCAGCAGGTCTCCTATGTGGAGGGATCAGGCCCATCCAGCAGGTATCCTATGTGGAGGGATCAGGCCCATCCAGCAGGTCTCCTATGTGGAGGGATCAGGCCCATCCAGCAGGTCTCCTATGTGGAGGGATCAGGCCCATCCAGCAGGTCTCCTATGTGGAGGGATCAGGCCCATCCAGCAGGTCTCCTATGTGGAGGGATCAGGCCCATCCAGCAGGTCTCCTATATGGAGGGATCAGGCCCATCCAGCAGGTCTCCTATGTGGAGCCAGTGAAACTAGCTGAAGGAGTGAGTAGAGAGGAGATTGTAGTGGATGTCCAACAGTCTGTAGTGGATGTCCCACAGTCTGTAGTGGATGTCCCACAGTCTGTAGTGGATGTCCCACAGTCTGTAGTGGATGTCCCACAGTCTGTAGTGGATGTCCCACAGTCTGTAGTGGATGTCCCACAGTCTGTAGTGGATGTCCCACAGTCTGTAGTGGATGTCCCACAGTCTGCAGTGGATGTCCCACAGTCTGTAGTGGATGTCCCACAGTCTGTAGTGGATGTCCCACAGTCTGTAGTGGATGTCCCACAATCTGTAGTGGATGTCCCACAGTCTGTAGTGGATGTCCCACAGTCTGTAGTGGATGTCCCACAGTCTGTAGTGGATGTCCCACAGTCTGTAGTGGATGTCCCACAGTCTGCAGTGGATGTCCCACAGTCTGTAGTGGATGTCCCACAGTCTGTAGTGGATGTCCCACAGTCTGTAGTGGATGTCGCACAGTCTGTAGTGGATGCCATGCAGGAGAAGGATCCCGACACACTAATGGTGAAGAAGGTGGACTTTGTTGTGTTCATAGTCAAGTGATAAACGCCACTAGTCAAACTAATAAAACATCTAAGAAGCTAGACATCATTATGAAGGCGGCAAATAGATTTCTGGATCTCCAGGACTTTACAGCTGAAATGTTACAGGGAGTCCTGAATGAAGAGGTTCCCCCTCCCAGGTTCCAAAGCCGGTGTAGGGATCTGAATAGTACAGTTTTTAGTTTTTGTTTGAAATTCAGGGTAGTAGCATACATTTGGTTAGAGTTTTTTGTTTTGGTAATTAGTATGTAGGTGGCAGCAATATAACTTATGAGTGTAGTCTGCCAATAAACCTCAAAGAAAAAGAAGGGTATCTAAACGCTTAATGTTCAGGCATTAGTCAGGGCAGCTAAATGCTGGGTAAATGTTCAGGCATTAGTGAGGACAGCCAAACGCTGGCTAAATGTTCAGGCATTAGTCAGGGCAGCTAAATACCAGGTAATGTTCAGGCATTAGTCAGGGCAGCTAAACGCTGGGTAAATGTTCAGGCATTAGTCAGGGCAGCTAAACGCTGGGTAAATGTTCAGGCATTAGTCAGGGCAGCTAAATGCTGGGTAAATGTTCAGGCATTAGTCAGGGCAGCTAAATGCTGGGTAAATGTTCAGGCATTAGTCAGGGCAGCTAAATGCTGGGTAAATGTTCAGGCATTAGTCAGGGCAGCTAAATGCTGGGTAAATGTTCAGGCATTAGTCAGGGCAGCTAAATGCTGGGTAAATGTTCAGGCATTAGTCAGGGCAGCTAAATGCCAGGTAATGTTCAGGCATTAGTCAGGGCAGATAAATGCTGGGTAAATGTTCAGGCATTAGTCAGGGCAGCTAAATGCCAGGTAATGTTCAGGCATTAGTCAGGGCAGCTAAACACTGGGTAAAAGTTCAGGCATTAGTCAGGGCAGCTAAATGCTGGGTAAATGTTCAGGCATTAGTCAGGGCAGCTAAACACTGGGTAAAAGTTCAGGCATTAGTCAGGGCAGTGCTAGTTGACAGTCAACAAATGTTAGTTGACTGACTGATAACCTGCAGGCGGGTATCTTTAATCTCTAAAGGACTCAGATTAGATGATGTGTAAACATTTTCATTGTATATTATAACCTTTATTTATAATCCAAGATCAGAAACATCACTCTCTGTCTGGATTGAATTGCAGTGTGGTAGTGTAATATTGTCTAATATTGTCTGTGTGTGTGTGTGTGTGTGTGTGTGTGTAGCATCCTACCTGACAGGCGCTCCTCTGCTCTGTGCAGGTTTCAGCAGGACAGTCACTGTGCTGTCTGTCTGGTTCAGAGATGTCTCCTGGTCATAGGCTGGCATGGAGGGAGCTAGACAGACAACACAAACATACTATCTCAGTCTCCTGGGGTTAGGGTCTAGGTTTCTAGGGGATAGGTATTAGCATACTTTTTTTGGAGCATACAAAATAGCTCAGTATTTGAATGATATTTTTTATACAGTAATTTTTGCTCAATTTTATCGAGGATACCAATAATTTCCGACCCCACTGTATGTATCTCAAAATAACTGCATTTTCTAACACAAATAGATTTTAACTAACAATACGGTCCCAAAAAATCTGTAAGGTCTTCTGTTTAATTGCGAAATCCTGATATGGCCATCGAGCCAAAAAGCTTGCCCATCCTTGGTCTAGTGTCTAGGAGCAAGGTGTCTAGGGGCTAGCGACTGACCTGAAATCTTGGTGGTGAACTGTGTGATGACTGGCGGACCGTAGCCCTTGGCGGTAGAGGCTCGGAGGGTGAAGGAGTAGGTGGATCCTGGGTAGAGCCCCAGGAAGATGTGGCTGGTCTCGTTGCTGTGTTTCAGGACCTTTCCACTCTGATTGGACAGATCCAGCTCCGGGTCAAAGGAGCTCACTGTCTTGTAGGAGATCTGGAGAGAAAGAGAGAGAGAGAGAGAGAGAGAGAGAGAGAGAGAGAGACACAGACAGACAGACAGACAGACAGACAGACAGACAGACAGACAGACAGACAGACAGACAGACAGACAGACAGACAATGATAGTTATTTAGGTCTGTTTCTACAGACAGACAGACAGAATATGATAGTTATTTAGGTCTGTTTCTATAGACAGACAGACAGACAGGTGGAATATGATAGTTATTTAGGTCTGTTTCTATAGACGGACAGACAGACAGACAGACAGACAGACAGACAGACAGACAGACAGACAGACAGACAGACAGACAGACAGACAGACAGACAGACAGACAGACAGACAGACAGACAGACAGACAGACAGACAGACAGACAGACAGACAGACAGACAGGTGGAATATGATAGTTATTTAGGTCTGTTTCAGACCTCAACAGTGTACTGTGTACTCTGCTTGTAGAAGATCTGTGGACAATGAGATTGCCATTGTCATCCTGCACAAGCAATCTTTTCAAGAGGTTTGGACCTTGTGGAAATAAATTGGCAATGTGTCGGGGGTGAGATAAGAACAGGACAGTTGTGATTGTTTTAGTGTCATCACTGTTAACTCTCTGTAATCTAGGTGTTTATCTAGTATCATCACTGTTAACTCTCTGTAATCTAGGTGTTAATCTAGTATCATCACTGTTAACTCTCTGTAATCTAGGTGTTAATCTAGTATCATCACTGTTAACTCTCTGTAATCTAGGTGTTAATCTAGTATCATCACTGTTAACTCTCTGTAATCTAGGTGTTAATCTAGTATCATCACTGTTAACTCTCTGTAATCTAGGTGTTAATCTAGTATCATCACTGTTAACTCTCTGTAATCTAGGTGTTAATCTAGTATCATCACTGTTAACTAATATGCACCGGCTATTTAATCTTCTTTATTCTGCCCACTCAACTCAACAGCCAGAGGTTGTCATCTCTCTTGATGCTGAAAAGGCTTTCGACCGGGTTGAGTGGGAATATCTATTCACAATACTAGAGTGATTTGGGTTTGGCCCGTCATTCCTTTCCTGGATTAAGATTTTGTACTCTTCCCCAGTGGCTTCTGTTCACACCAACAATGTTACCTCCAGCTACTTCCCTCTCCACAGTGGGACCAGACAGGGCTGCTGTTACCTCCAGCTACTTCCCTCTCCACAGGGGGGGCACCAGGGCTGCTGTTACCTCCAGCTACTTCCCTCTCCACAGGGGGGACAGGCAGGGTTGCTGTTTATCCCCTTTCCTATTTGATATGGCTATTGAGCCTCTTGCTATCTCCCTGCAGGCGGAGGAGAGGTTTAAGGGAATACTAAGGGGCGGCATAACTCACAAGGTGTCCTTATATGCAGACAATCTTCTTTTATACATATTTAACCCTGTGGAGTCTATACCCTATCTCTTGGACATGCAACAAGGTTTTGGGACATTCTCTGGTTATAAGTTAAACCTAACAAAAAGTGTGCTCCTCCCCATTAATCAGTTAGCAGTTACCTACTACTGGTCAGCAAATATATCTACAGTGGGGAGAACAAGTATTTGATACACTGCCGATTTTGCAGGTTTTCCCACTTACAAAGCATGTAGAAGTCTGTAATTTTTTATCATAGGTACACTTCAACTGTGAGTGACGGAATCTAAAACAAAAATCCAGAAAATCACATTGTATGATTTTTAAGTAATTAATTTGCATTTTATTGCATGACATAAGTATTTGATACATCAGAAAAGCAGAACTTAATATTTGGTACAGAAACCATTGTTTGCAATTACAGAGATCATACGTTTCCTGTAGTTCTTGACCAGGTTTGCACACACTGCAGCAGGGATTTTGGCCCACTCCTCCATACAGACCTTCTCCAGATCCTTCAGGTTTCGGGGCTGTCCCTGGGCAATACGGACTTTCAGCTCCCTCCAAAGATTTTCTATTGTGTTCAGGTCTGGAGACTGGCTAGGCCACTCCAGGACCTTGAGATGCTTCTTACGGAGCCACTCCTTAGTTGCCCTGGCTGTGTGTTTCGGGTCGTTGTCATGCTGGAAGACCCAGCCACGACCCATCTTCAATGCTCTTACTGAGGGAAGGAGGTTGTTGGCCAAGATCTCGCGATACATGGCCCCATCCATCCTCCCCTCAATACGGTGCAGTCGTCCTGTCCCCTTTGCAGAAAAGCATCCCCAAAGAATGATGTTTCCACCTCCATGCTTCACGGTTGGGATGGTGTTCTTGGGGTTGTACTCATCCTTCTTCTTCCTCCAAACACGGCGAGTGGAGTTTAGACCAAAAAGCTCTATTTTTGTCTCATCAGACCACATGACCTTCTCCCATTCCTCCTCTGGATCATCCAGATGGTCATTGGCAAACTTCAGACGGGCCTGGACATGCGCTGGCTTGAGCAGGGGGACCTTGCGTGCGCTGCAGGATTTTAATCCATGACGGCGTAGTGTGTTACTAATGGTTTTCTTTGAGACTGTGGTCCCAGCTCTCTTCAGGTCATTGACCAGGTCCTGCCGTGTAGTTCTGGGCTGATCCCTCACCTTCCTCATGACCATTGGTGCCCCAGACCGAGGGAGATTGACCGTCATCTTGAACTTCTTCCATTTTCTAATAATTGCGCCAACAGTTGTTGCCTTCTCACCAAGCTGCTTGCCTATTGTCCTGTAGCCCATCCCAGCCTTGTGCAGGTCTACAATTTTATCCCTGATGTCCTTACACAGCTCTCTGGTCTTGGCCATTGTGGAGAGGTTGGAGTCTGTTTGATTGAGTGTGTGGACAGGTGTCTTTTATACAGGTAACGAGTTCCATCAGGTACAGTTAATACAGGTGAGTTCCATCAGGTACAGTTAATACAGGTAATGAGTGGAGAACAGCAGGGCTTCTTAAAGAAAAACTAACAGGTCTGTGAGAGCCAGAATTCTTACTGGTTGGTAGGTGATCAAATACTTATGTCATGCAATAAAATGCAAATTAATTATTTAAAAATCATACAATGTGATTTTCTGGATTTTTGTTTTAGATTCCGTCTCTCACAGTTGAAGTGTACCTATGATAAAAATTACAGACCTCTACATGCTTTGTAAGTAGGAAAACCTGCAAAATCGGCAGTGTATCAAATACTTGTTCTCCCCACTGTAAATGTGTGTATTGGGTTTCTACATTTGAAAACAAGGATGGCCCAACTTGGGTCATCATGGAGTTACATTCAAGCCTTCCAACTTCTCCTGTCTCGCTCCTGTGCTCCCCAATTCCCATGAACCTGGGCACCCATGTTTTGAACCCCATTGTTAAGAACTCCCTTAAAATCTGGTCCTAATTCCGAAATCACTTTAGCCTTAAACAAGCAAGTGGCTTCTAACCATTAACATCTAATCATCTCTTCCCAGCGTCACAGATTGACACAACATTTCAGTTCTGGCATCGGAACGGTCTGGTGTTTTTTTGTGACCTATTTGTTGATAACACATTTGTCTCATTCGAGGGTTGACCATAATATTAATATTCCCAACACCCACGTTTTTAGATACCTGCAAACTCGCAGCTTTGCCAAAAAACATTTCCCTTCATTTCCACTCGAGCCCACCAAGTGTCCAGTCAAGAGGTACTTGGATCTTAACCCGTATATGAAGGGCACAATCTCCAGATTATACGTCATAATACAGAACATTAATCCGTCTTCCTTGGCAAATCCAAATTCTGCATGGGAGCAGGACATAGGTGGTGAGCTACCCGATGATATATGGCAACAAAGTATCTGAGCATATCCACACATCATCATTTTGCATAAGGCATGGGCTCAAAAAAATACCCAAATGTTGACCCCAAATGTTTGAGATGCCACCGGAGTCCAGTGACTGTGGGACATGTGTTGGTCATGCCAATCTTTGAGTGGCCTCTGGGAAGAATTCTCACATATGTGTAATACAACTGTTAGCCCCAACCCGTTCACTGTCATTTTTGGGGTACTTCCCCTAGACCAGAATGCTACCACACATCATTCCGCATTTGCCTCGCTGCTAGCTCACAGCCTTGTCCTCTTTCACTGGAAGTCTGCAAAGCCACCTTCCTTTATGCAGTGGGTTAAGTAAATTATAACAAATTATGTTTTCACTTTGCCATTATGGGGTACTGTGTGTAGATGGGTGAGAGAAAAACATATATTTGAATTCAGGCTGTAACACAACAAAATGTGTTCAGGGGTATGAATACTTTCTGAAGACACTGTATATGATGTATAAAGCCCCACTTTAAGACAACACTCCTGCTTCCTCCTCATAGTAGAAAAGCATTCATTATAATTCCAATTTCAAAACACAAAGGAACAGTTTGGAGTGCTGCATAATTTGTGTCCATCAAGTTTTTGAAATGCTTGGAGGCTTTTTCTCATTTTGTCTTTGTCTGCATGTGGAATGAGTCTGGCTTGTGTCTGTGTGTATGTTATTTAGTCTGTGTCTGGTGGAATGAGTCTGCTGTGATGCCAAATCCTATATCATAACATTTCAAAGAGAGTGAGAGAGAGAGCGAGAGAGAGAGAGAGAGAGCGCGAGAGAGAGAGAGAGAGAGCGCGAGAGAGAGAGAGAGAGAGAGCGCGAGAGCGATTAAAATGAGACTGACGTGACAACAGGAGGGAAGATGATTAATTGTGCACATGAATGCTTTTAATGTTTCCTAGCTGAGAAAATGTAAATGGAGCTTTTCTTAGGGTGCTGGACATTATCTTGTGTGTGTTGATTGGACAAGTCAATTATACAGAATGAGAAGCTTTCCGTTATGTTATGTTATATACAGTATTGCAGTTATTATAGTGATAGTAGTGATTAATTGTGTTATATACAGTATTGCAGTTATTATAGTGATAGTAGTGATTAATTGTGTTATATACAGTATTGCAGTTATTATAGTGATAGTAGTGATTAATTGTGTTATATACAGTATTGCAGTTATTATAGTGATAGTAGTGATTAATTGTGTTATATACAGTATTGTATACTAGCCTATAGTTTATCATTATAGTTATGTAGACTATAGTTTATCATTATAGTTATGTAGACTATACTTTATCATTATAGTTATGTAGACTATAGTTGATCATTATAGTTATGTAGACTATAGTTTATCATTATAGTTATGTAGACTATAGTTGATCATTATAGTTATGTAGACTATAGTTGATCATTATAGTTATGTAGACTATAGTTTATCATTATAGTTATGTAGACTATAGTTGATCATTATAGTTATGTAGACTATAGTTTATCATTATAGTTATGTAGACTATAGTTTATCATTATAGTTATGTAGACTATAGTTGATCATTATAGTTATGTAGACTATAGTTGATCATTATAGTTATGTAGACTATAGTTTATCATTATAGTTATGTAGACTATAGTTTATCATTATAGTTATGTAGACTATAGTTTATCATTATAGTTATGTAGACCATAGTTTATCATTATAGTTATGTAGACTATAGTTGATCATTATAGTTATGTAGACTATAGTTGATCATTATAGTTATGTAGACTATAGTTTATCATTATAGTTATGTAGACTATAGTTTATCATTATAGTTATGTAGACTATAGTTTATCATTATAGTTATGTAGACCATAGTTTATCATTATAGTTATGTAGACTATAGTTGATCATTATAGTTATGTAGACTATAGTTTATCATTATAGTTATGTAGACTATAGTTTATCATTATAGTTATGTAGACTATAGTTTATCATTATAGTTATGTAGACTATAGTTTATCATTATAGTTATGTAGACCATAGTTTATCATTATAGTTATGTAGACTATAGTTTATCATTATAGTTATGTAGACTATAGTTTATCATTATAGTTATGTAGACTATAGTTTATCATTATAGTTATGTAGACCATAGTTTATCATTATAGTTATGTAGACTATAGTTTATCATTATAGTTATGTAGACTATAGTTTATCATTATAGTTATGTAGACTATAGTTTATCATTATAGTTATGTAGACTATAGTTTATCATTATAGTTATGTAGACCTTAGTTTATCATTATAGTTATGTAGACTATAGTTTATCATTATAGTTATGTAGACCTTAGTTTATCATTATAGTTATGTAGACTATAGTTTATCATTATAGTTATGTAGACTATAGTTTATCATTATAGTTATGTAGACTATAGTTTATCATTATAGTTATGTAGACTATAGTTTATCATTATAGTTATGTAGACTATAGTTTATCATTATAGTTATGTAGACTATAGTTTATCATTATAGTTATGTAGACTATAGTTTATCATTATAGTTATGTAGACTATAGTTTATCATTATAGTTATGTAGACTATAGTTTATCATTATAGTTATGTAGACCTTAGTTTATCATTATAGTTATGTAGACTATAGTTTATCATTATAGTTATGTAGACCTTAGTTTATCATTATAGTTATGTAGACTATAGTTTATCATTATAGTTATGTAGACTATAGTTTATCATTATAGTTATGTAGACTATAGTTTATCATTATAGTTATGTAGACTATAGTTTATCATTATAGTTATGTAGACTATAGTTTATCATTATAGTTATGTAGACTATAGTTTATCATTATAGTTATGTAGACTATAGTTTATCATTATAGTTATGTAGACTATAGTTTATCATTATAGTTATGTAGACTATAGTTTATGGGTCAGAAGTTTACATTCACTCAATTAGTATTTGGTAGCATTGCCTTTAAATTGTTTAACTTGGATCAAATGTTTCGGCTTGCCTTCCACAAGATTCCCACAATAAGTTGGGTGAATTTTGGCCCATTCCTCCTGACAGAACTGGTGTAACTGAGTCAGGTTTGTAGGCCTCATTGCTCACTTCAATATATCCACATAATTTTCCTTCCTCATGATGCCATCTATTTTGTGAAGTGCACCAGTCCCTCCTGCAGCAAAGCACCCCCACAACATGATGCTGCCACCCCCGTGCTTCACGGTTGGGATGGTGTTCTTCGGCTTGCAAGCCTCCCCCTTTTTCCTCCAAACATAACGATGGTCATTATGGCCAAACATTTCTATTTTTGTTTCATCAGACCAGTGGACATTTCTCCAAAAAGTACAATCTTTGTCCCCATGTGCAGTTGCAAACCATAGTCTGGCATTTTTATGGCGGTTTTTGAGCGGTGGCTTCTTCCTTGCTGAGCGGCCTTTCAGGTTATGTCGATATAGGACTCTTTTACTGTGGATATAGATACTTTTGTACCTGTTTCCTCCAGCATCTTCACAAGGTCCTTTGCTGTTGTTCTGGGAATGATTTGCACTTTTCGCACCAAAGTACGTTCATCTCTAGGACACAGAACACATCTCCTTCCTGAGTGGTATGACGGCTGCATGGTCCCATGGTGTTTATACTTGCGTACTATTGTTTGTACAGATGAACGTGGTACCTTCAGCCATTTGGAAACTGCTCCCAAGGATGAACCAGACTTATGGAGGTCTACAATTTCTTTTCTGAGGTCTTGGCTAATTTCTTTTGATTTTCCCATGATGTCGAAATAAATCCACAGGTACACCTCCAATTGACTCAAATGATGTCAATTAGCCTATCAGAAGATTCTAAAGCCATGACATCATTTTCTGGAATTTTCCAAGCTGTTTAAAGGCACAGTCAACTTAGTGTATGTAACCTTCTGACAAACTGGAATTGTGATATAGTGAATTATAAGTGAAATAATCTGTCTGTAAACAATTGTTGGAATAATTACTTGTGTCATGCACAAAGCAGATGTCCTAACCAACTTGCCAAAACTATAGTTTGTTAACATGAAATCTGTGGAGTGGTTGAAAAATGAGTTTTAATGACTTCAACCTAAGTGTATGAAAACTTCAGACTTCAACTGTATATACAACCTCTACATGGACACTATCATTGATCAAACTGGCTGGATGAGATGGTATATACAACCTCTACATGTACACTAACATTGATCAAACTGGCTGGATGAGATGGTATATACAACCTCTACATGGACACTAACATTGATCAAACTGGCTGGATGAGATGGTATATACAACCTCTACATGGACACTAACATTGATCAAACTGGCTGGATGAGATGGTATATACAACCTCTACATGGACACTAACATTGATCAAACTGGCTGGATGAGATGGTATATACAACCTCTACATGGACACTAACATTGATCAAACTGGCTGGATGAGATGGTATATACAACCTCTACATGGACACTAACATTGATCAAACTGGCTGGATGAGATGGTATATACAACCTCTACATGGACACTAACATTGATCAAACTGGCTGGATGAGATGGTATATACAACCTCTACATGGACACTAACATTGATCAAACTGGCTGGATGAGATGGTATATACAACCTCTACATGGACACTAACATTGATCAAACTGGCTGGATGAGATGGTATATACAACCTCTACATGGACACTAACATTGATCAAACTGGCTGGATGAGATGGTATATACAACCTCTACATGGACACTAACATTGATCAAACTGGCTGGATGAGATGGTATATACAACCTCTACATGGACACTAACATTGATCAAACTGGCTGGATGAGATGGTATATACAACCTCTACATGGACACTAACATTGATCAAACTGGCTGGATGAGATGGTATATACAACCTCTACATGGACACTAACATTGATCAAACTGGCTGGATGAGATGGTATATACAACCTCTACATGGACACTATCATTGATCAAACTGGCTGGATGAGATGGTATATACAACCTCTACATGGACACTAACATTGATCAAACTGGCTGGATGAGATGGTATATACAACCTCTACATGGACACTAACATTGATCAAACTGGCTGGATGAGATGGTATATACAACCTCTACATGGACACTAACGTGTGTAAAGGAAAAGGAACACTGTCGTTCTCCAACCAAGGTGAATAATAAACTGAATAGATGGGAATCTTCAGACCCTCACAGTACCACAAGACATGAGGGAGAAGAACAGACATGTTGTGTTTTCAAGGATACAATATTTGCCATCATCTAATTAATTAAATCAATGAATTAATCTTCTCACCTCATACTGAGTGATGATTCCGTAGGTCTGGGCAGGTTCTCTCCACTTGAGGATCATCTTCTCTTCATAAGCACTGCCCTGGATGGACTCTAGAGGAACAGCTCCAGGTACTGAGGAGACAGGACCAGAACAACACATCACAAACACCTCAGGACTAGAAGTCTCTGCCCTGGAACGACTCTATAGGAAACGGTCCAGGTACTGAGGTAACAGGACGAGAACAACACATCACAAACCCCTGAGGACTAGGAGTCTCTGCCCTGGAACGACTCTATAGGAAACGGTCCAGGTACTGAGGTAACAGGACCAGAACAACACATCACAAACACCTGAGGACTAGGAGTCTCTGCCCTGGAACGACTCTATAGGAAACGGTCCAGGTACTGAGGAGACAGGACCAGAACAACACATCACAAACCCCTGAGGACTAGGAGTCTCTGCCCTGGAACGACTCTATAGGAAACGGTCCAGGTACTGAGGTAACAGGACCAGAACAACACATCACAAACACCTCAGGACTAGGAGTCTCTGCCCTGGAACGACTCTATAGGAAACGGTCCAGGTACTGAGGAGACAGGACCAGAACAACACATCACAAACACCTGAGGACTAGGAGTCTCTGCCCTGGAACGACTCTATAGGAAACGGTCCAGGTACTGAGGTAACAGGACCAGAACAACACATCACAAACACCTGAGGACTAGGAGTCTCTGCCCTGGAACGACTCTATAGGAAACGGTCCAGGTACTGAGGTAACAGGACCAGAACAACACATCACAAACCCCTCAGGACTAGGAGTCTCTGCCCTGGAACGACTCTATAGGAACAGTGTATTCCTGGGACTTTAGTTAGTTAATTTTATAATACCCCAGTGTATTCCTGGGACTTTGAGATGTCTAGTCCGTTTTTAGAGAGGCATGTAATGGACGTCTGGTCAGTCTTTAGAGAGACATGTAATGGACGCCTGGTCAGTCTTTTGAGAGACATGTAATGGACGCCTGGTCAGTCTTTTGAGAGACATGTAATGGACGTCTGGTCAGTCTTTAGAGAGAGAGAGCGAGTAACCTCTCTGTTCAACTGTTCTACTGATGTCCACCTGTAACCTCTCTGTTCAACTGTTCTACTGATGTCCACCTGTAACCTCTCTGTTCAACTGTTCTACTGATGTCCACCTGTAACCTCTCTGTTCAACTGTTCTACTGATGTCCACCTGTAACCTCTCTGTTAAACTGTTCTACTGATGTCCAACTGTAACCTCTCTGTTCAACTGTTCTACTGATGTCCACCTGTAACCTCTCTGTTCAACTGTTCTACTGATGTCCACCTGTAACCTCTCTGTTCAACTGTTCAACTGATGTCCACCTGTAACCTCTCTGTTCAACTGTTCTACTGATGTCCACCTGTAACCTCTCTGTTAAACTGTTCTACTGATAGTTGCTTTGTGCGACCTGAAGAGTATGAACTCTCTTAAAGGGATACTTCAGGATGTTGATAATGAGACCCTTTATCTTCTTCCCCAATGTCAGACCATTTCTATCTCTCTGCATGAGGTTTGAATAAAGTTGCTAGCGCTAGAGCAATTGCTAACACTAGTTAGCATTGGCTTTGAAACTTCCTTACTATTTCATACTGAGAGACAGTATGAGACATAAATGTACAGAGACATAAAAATGGCATCCACAAGTTGATCTGACTTGGAAGAAGATAAAGGGCCTTATTGTCAACATCCTGAAGTATCCCTTTAGGACTTGTCAACACTTTATATTACAATAAATGAGCATCGGTCTGGAGCTAGATAGCCATGTTATAACCATACTATATTCATATTATAACACTTATTATTACACCATTATGTACCTTCATAGCCATGTTATAACCATACTATATTCATATAATAACATTTATTATTACACCATTATGTACCTTCATAGCCATGTTATAACCATACTATATTCATATTATAACACTTATTATTACACCATTATGTACCTTCATAGCCATGTTATAACCATACTATATTCATATTATAACACTTATTATTACACCATTATGTACCTTCATAGCCATGTTATAACCATACTATATTCATATTATAACACTCATTAGCTGCATCAATCTGTAGGTCCATCTGAGCTCTCTTTGATCCCCTCTGGGTTATTTAAGACCTTTATACACCTTCATAACCCTTCATAAACATGCTATAACCATTCTAAGGTATAACAACACTTACCGCCCTCGTCTGTCTGTAGCTCCATCTCTGGGCTCTCTTTGACCCCCTCTGGGTTCTTGAGGACCAGTTTGACTGACAGGTTGGTGTAGGGGGTCAGGTTGTGGATGGTGTGCTGGGGGTTGCGACCCAGGGTCTCGTAACACACCTCCTCCCGGGTCTCGTCCTTTCCCGACACGCGGGACCGGTACTGCACCGTCAGGTTGTAGCTATGGCAACGCGTAACATTGTAGCCGAACGGCTCCCAGCGAACGGTGACTTGTTTAGATTGGACGTCAATGACTTGTAGATCCCTGGGACCGTGGATTGGCTCTGTGGGGAGATGAAAGATATGTAAACACTACATAACAATGAGGATCTCATTAGGAATATAAGTGTTAGTGTGACTGAGCATGAGTGTTAGTGTGTGTGTTAGTGTGAATGTGTTAGTGTGTGTGTGTGTGTGTGTTTGTGTGTGTGAGTGTGTGTGAGTGTGAGTCTGTTAGTGAGTGTGTTAGTGTGAGTGTGTTAGTGAGTGTGTTAGTGTGAGTGTGACTAAGCATGAGAGTGTGTGTGAGTGTGTGTGTGTTAGTGTGAGTCTGTTAGTGAGTGTGTTAGTGTGTTAGTGTGAGTGTGTTAGTGAGTGTGTTAGTGTGAGTGTGACTAAGCATGAGTGTGTGTGTGAGTGTGTGTGGGACATATCATCCCTCCAGACCTACTGGTGATAGTCTCTCTGTATGGGACATATCATCCCTCCAGACCTACTGGTGATAGTCTCTCTGTATGGGACATATCATCCCTCCAGACCTACTGGTGATAGTCTCTCTGTATGGGACATATCATCCCTCCAGACCTACTGGTGATAGTTTCTCCCTCCTCTCTCCCTCTCTCCCTTATCGCTACCGTCCCTTCTCTCCTCTCCCTCCTCTCCCCCTCTCTCATTCTCGCTTTCCCTCCTACGATCCATCTCCCTCCCTCCTCTCTCTCTCGGGAAGCGAGTAGCATAGCAGCCAGAGCTCAAGATAATGGGATCCATTTCCCTTCCATGTTAAAGCTTCAGTCCATTTCTCTGAAAGTCAACACTTTACCGCCTATTAGCTGGTGCCAGGGCTCAATTCACCATCTCTAGGAGACACACACCACCAGTTCCTAGGCTACACTGGAGGAGAGGAGAAGAGGAGGAGGAGAGGAGGTGGAGGAGAGGAGGAGGTGGAGGAGAGGAAGTGGAGGATAGGAGGAGGAGAAGAGGAGGAGGTGGAGGAGAGGAGGAGAAGAGGAGACCAGCGGGTCCTAGGTTATGGCCTACACTGTAGGTTCGGTTCTCTGTGGCTCAGTCGGTAGAGTATGGAACTTGCAGCGCCTAGGGTTGTGGGTTCAATTCCTGCTGGTTCCACCCATGTGTGAATTATATGCACACATGACTGTAAGTCTCTTTAGATAAACATGTCTGCTAAATGGCATAGATTAACATTCTGTGCTGTATTCCTACTATTCTGTTTCTAATCAGAAATGACAATCAAGTATCAACGGGAGCCACAAGAGCATACAAAATATGTGGCCATTACTATAAAATGTACTCTTCAACTCAAACTAAATTGCAATGGAAATTCCCCAGTTGAAATCAGTGTTAATCCTCATAAACCATCCAATAGTCAGGCTATTAAAATGAATCAGTGTGAAGACTACAAGTGTTGGCAACGTACACAAACATCAATGGTTCTCAGAAATTAGGTCACGACACAAGACATGACTGAAGTAGGGAGAGAGAGGACAAGCTGCTGTTAAATGAAAGATGGAACACTGATAGAACAGACTAGAGGGATGTGATCTATCCATCTCTCCTGTGCTTTAATAGAGAATGATGAAGGGAACAGAGAAGAGAGTGTACTGAGGAGACAAAGATAAGCACACCCATCAGCTGATTGAAGACAGAGGGTGGAGTGTGTGTGTGTTCCTGTATGCGTATGCATACATTGCCTTCGGAAAGTATTCAGACCCCTTGACTTTTTCAAGTTTTTGTTACATTACAGCCTTATTCTAAAATGAATTTAACACACAAACAATCCTCAATCTACACACAATACCCCATAATAACAAAGCAAAAACATTTTTGGGGGAAATTTAAGCAAATGTATTAAAAATAAAAAACAGTATTCAGACCCTTTGCTATGAGACTCTAAATGTAGCTCAGCTGCTTCCTGTTTCCACTGATCATCCTTGAGATGTTTCTACAACTTGATTGGAGTCCATCTGTGGTCAATTCTATTGATTGGACATGATTTGCACACACCTGTCTAAGGTCCCACAGTTGACAGCGCATGTCAGAGCAAAAACCAAGCCATGAGTTTGAAGGAATTGTCCGTAGAGCTCCGGGACAGGATTGTGTCGAGTCACAGATCTGGGGAAGGGTACCAAAACATTTCTGCAGCATTGAAGGTCTCCAAGAACACAGTAGCCTCCATCATTCTTAAATGGAAGAAGTTTGGAACCACCAAGACACTTCCTAAAGCTGGCCCTGCGACCAAACTGA
>CM042383.1:2188490-2203490 GCA_023634145.1 Thymallus thymallus
GTGGTCATCTTTTTTGAGCTGAAAAGTAAAATGGTGGGCACCATGAAAGTATCCTTCCAAGCAGCAAATTACTGAGTTTTTTTTAGCTATTCAGTATCTGGTGGCTTTTCGAGTATTGAGCATTTAATTGTCTATACATTTCTATGTGGGGCCATTCATAGCCAGGGCACAACTGTAGGTACAATGAAAACACCTCAAAACCAAGACATTTGAGTGTTAACTGTCTGGTACCTAACAGGTTTGAAGGTAAGACCCAGGCGCAGACAACGTTGGAATAACAATGTTTATTATACCAACAGGGGTAGGCAAAAGACAGGTCAGGGCAAGCAGAGTTCTGTAATCCAGAGTAGTGGGGTAAAGGTACAAGACGGCAGGCAGGCTCGGGGTCAGGGCAGGCAGGAGGGGTCAAAACCCGTAAAATCTAGAAGACAGGAAGTATAACAAGGCTGGAGTCAAGGGGAAACCGCTGGCAGGCTTGACAAGCAAAACGAACTGGCAACAGCCAAACAGAGAACACAGGTTAAAGTACCCAGGGGATGATGAGGAAGATGGCCAACACCTGGAGGGGGTGGAGACAAGCACAAAGGGCAGTGGGGTTCAGATCAGGGTGTGATAGTACCATTAAATAGTGGTCTTAGAGTGGATTTCATTCAATATTTTCTATCTGAAATGAGTTCTATCTGGTGCCAAAGAAAGTTTTTTTGATCGGCCGAAGGAGGAACAGGCGACGCGATGGAGAGCCTGGGTGGTCCTTCCTCCCACTGCCGGGCCCGATCCCTGCGTGAGGAGGGTGGAGGAGAAGGACAGTTTTGAAGCTAGAGTGGCGATCTGGAAGGAGCGGCTGGCTCTCCTCTTCCACGATGGGGAAAAGGAAGAGGTCAAGGAGCCGGAGCTCCTCGACACGCCGGTGACCAGTCCGGGACCGATAGCCAGTCCGAGGAGCAGCCCTATAATAAAGTTTAGATGTTAGATATATTAATAAAGGTTATATGTTAGAGGAGCAGCCCTATAATAAAGGTTATATGTTAGAGGAGCAGCCCTATAATAAAGGTTATATGTTAGAGGAGCAGCCCTATAATAAAGGTTATATGTTAGAGGAGCAGCCCTATAATAAAGGTTATATGTTAGAGGAGCAGCCCTATAATAAAGGTTATATGTTAGATATATTAATAAAGGTTATATATTAGAAGAGCAGCCCTATAATAAAGGTTATATGTTAGAGGAGCAGCCCTATAATAAAGGTTATATGTTAGAGGAGCAGCCCTATAATAAAGGTTATATGTTAGAGGAGCAGCCCTATAATAAAGGTTATATGTTAGAGGAGCAGCCCTATAATAAAGGTTATATGTTAGAGGAGCAGCCCTATAATAAAGGTCTGCTCCTCTAACATATAACCTTTGGCTGTGCTCCCTCCGGTACCCTCTCTCGCCGACATGTCCTCCTTCGACGACGGTGCTGTCCAGGCTCCTCCGCGAAGCCCGGAGTGCCGAAACACCAGTACTCCTCCTCCTCCCTCAGCTGCGGGTTCCCGGGCGGGTGAACTGGTGACTGGTACTCACACTGACACAGACAACGCAATGATCCACATGCAGGTGGATGCACAGTGATCATAAATAGAATCCCCAATTAGAGACAACTCAAGACAACTGCCTAATTGGGGATCGACCAAACCCAAAACCAAACTCCCTGTATTATGTCAGGACCTGACTGTGGCCATACTACTCCCTCTAGAGGGAGTCAGAGACCTGGCCTCAGTCAGGCCCTTACAATCCCGGAGTCGCCTCTTCTCTGTTGACGTTGTGACTGGTGTTTTGCCTTTTAAAATGATAAACTTGGATTAGCTAACACAACGTGCCATTGGAACACAGGAGTGATGGTTGCTGATAAATGGGCCTCTGTACGCCTATGAAGATATTGCATAAAAAATCTGTTGTTTCCAGCTACAATAGTCATTTCCAACATTAACAATGTCTACACTGTATTTCTGATACATTTTATGTTATTTTAACAGACAAAAAAGGACACTCAAACTTTTGAACGGTAATGTATATATGTGTGTGTGTGTGTGTTTAATGTGTATTTTATATTTTATTATATATTGAGATACAAATGGACCAGGATGAGTTGATCTCTGGCCTGCCATGATGTCTAATGAACACCCTAAAGCTGTATGGAGGGAGATGGACCAGGATGAGTTGATCTCTGGCCTGCCATGATGTTTAATGAACACCCTAATGCTGTATGGAGGGAGATGGACCAGGAGGTCCATTCACACAGACAGTTTGGCCCCTAAGACCCTCACAAACTTTTATAGACGTACAATTGAGATCATCCTATCAGGCTGTATCACCTCCTATTATGGCAACTGCACCGCCCGCAACCGCAGGGCTCTCCATATTACTGCACTGTTGGATCTAGGAACACAAGCATTTAACTACACCCACAATAACATCTGCTAAATATGTGTATATGACCAGTACAATTTGATTTGATGTGATTAGCAACCGGGACGCCCCACTGATTTTGTTAGTCGCTCTCACTCGGATATCGTTTAAAAAACTGCAAACATTTCTCTCCAGAATTGCAGGAAATGAACCATTCAGATTAAGTTCAGATGTTGGGTGCTGTTCTAATACTCTGATAACCTTCATCCTCTCCTCCCTCTCTCCTCCCTCCTCTCCTCCCTTCTCTCCTCTCCTCTCTCCTATCCTCCCTCGTCTCCTCCCCATCCACAACACCAAACTCAATCTATTCTGCTTTTCTCTGCCTGACAAAAGTGTCTTCATTCACCTTACCTCAGACAATATAGGAAGCCAATGTTATCTGGAGCCCAGAGGTGGAGTGACCCTCTATTCAGACCTCAAGGCAACAATGGGATTAATTAGAAAAAAAAACTGTCAAGCCCACCAAACTCCTCCCTCCTCTCTGTAGACAAGGGATGTATCCCAAATGGCGCAATATTTCCTGTTTAGTACACTATTTTTCGTACCCTATAGTACCCTATGGGCCATGGTTAAAAGTATTGTACTATTTAGGTAATAGGGTACCATTTGGGATGCACACAATATACCTGGATTAGAAGGCCATGGAAGACAGGAGGGGAGAGACCTTGGTGTTAGAGCAGAGGACATACAATCTATTTTCTTAACCATGTATTATGCCTGACATTGTACGCAGAAAGCCTTTCTTTGTACAAATAACGAATGGTTGCAATGTTCTTTTTCCCATCCTGCAGAGCAAGTGTATATTCTGAAACTAATGGTTCTCTCTGCTTTGTGTTGACTGGTCTCTAAATGGACCTACGAGGCATCCCTACCTCGGTCCAAACACCGGCTCCATAGCCCTGACCCTGCCAGCCCAAAGTCTCCATCTCTGGCCCTGTTCCATAGCCCTGACCTTGCCAGCCCAAAGTCTCCATCTCTGACCCTGTTCCATAGCCCTGAACCTGCCAGCCCCAAGTCTCCATCTCTTGTTGGCTTTATATTTAACATTCTGTTGCTCTGTGTTGCTATTAACCACAGGGGATCTTGGGACATGGTAAACATGTTATGGTCTCTAATGGTAAACACGGCATGGTCCCTCATGGTAAACATGGCATGGTCCCTCATGGTAAACATGGCATGGTCCCTCAGAGTAAACATGGCATGGTCCCTCATGGTAAAATGACATAGTCCCTCATGGTAAACATGGCATGGTCCCTCATGGTAAACATGGCATGGTCCCTCATGGTAAACATGGCATGGTCCCTCATGGTAAACATGGCATGGTCTCTCATGGTAAACATGGCATGGTCTCTCATGGTAAACATGGCATGGTCCCTCATGGTAAACATGGCGTGGTCCCTCAGGGTAAACATGGCGTGGTCCCTCAGGGTAAACATGACATGGTCCCTCATGGTAAACATGGCATGGTCTCTCATGGTAAACATGGCATGGTCTCTCATGGTAAACATGGCATGGTCCCTCATGGTAAACATGGCATGGTCCCTCATGGTAAACATGGCATGGTCCCTCATGGTAAACATGGCATGGTCTCTCATGGTAAACATGGCATGGTCTCTCATGGTAAACATGGCATGGTCTCTCATGGTAAACATGGCATGGTCCCTCATGGTAAACATGGCATGGTCCCTCATGGTAAACATGGCATGGTCTCTCATGGTAAACATGGCGTGGTCCCTCATGGTAAACATGGCGTGGTCCCTCATGGTAAACATGGCATGGTCCCTCAGGGTAAACATGGCATGGTCTCTCATGGTAAACATGGCATGGTCCCTCATGGTAAACATGGCATGGTCTCTCATGGTAAACATGGCATGGTCTCTCATGGTAAACATGGCATGGTCTCTCATGGTAAACATGGCATGGTCCCTCATGGTAAACATGGCATGGTCTCTCATGGTAAACATGGCATGGTCCCTCATGGTAAACATGGCATGGTCCCTCATGGTAAACATGGCATGGTCCCTCAGGGTAAACATGGCATGGTCCCTCATGGTAAACATGGCATGGTCCCTCATGGTAAACATGGCATGGTCCCTCATGGTAAACATGGCATGGTCTCTCATGGTAAACATGACATGGTCCCTCATGGTAAACATGGCATGGTCTCTCATGGTAAACATGACATGGTCCCTCATGGTAAACATGGCATGGTCCCTCATGGTAAACATGGCGTGGTCCCTCATGGTAAACATGGCATGGTCTCTCATGGTAAACATGGCATGGTCCCTCATGGTAAACATGGCATGGTCTCTCATGGTAAACATGGCATGGTCTCTCATGGTAAACATGGCGTGGTCCCTCATGGTAAACATGGCATGGTCTCTCATGGTAAACACTTGTATAGTGTTTAAGTGTAATAGTGGGTCCATCCCTCCACTAAAAGTTGAGTTCCTCCTGGAACCTCTGACTCAGAGACAGGGACCTGACAAACTAATGAACGTCAGTGGTCCTCAGTGGAGGGTCTCACTGGAGGGTCTCACTGGAATCCTCTGAGTGTCACTGGAAGTCTTCCTGCATGCAGGACAAGTTTCTGCTGTACAAATCAAATGCATTTCTGAACAGCGTTAACATGCTGCTACGCTATCCAGAATGCTATTTGAAATGGATTGATTCTAGGCCATAGATTCCAGAAACTGGAATTTGCTAACAGCAACTTACTCTGAGGGACATATTTAACTGCTATAGGGATAACTTGTCAGCCTCGTTGAGTGGTTGAAATGACTTTATGCTGCGAGACACTGTGAGATTCTGTCCATCAGTCCTGTTGTGTAATTCACTACCCCCTGCTATGATGGGACCCCAGAACAAGTATTACTAGAACAGACATTCCTATTCAAGTCAATGTTCCATGATGCAGTATTTCAGAACCTGTTGCTGTAATACATCCCCCACTGCTATGAGTGGAAAGCCACCTGATGGTTGGGCCAGTAGGAAGGTGCACTTATCCTGCATGGATGGATTTGATGTGGTAAACAACTTTACACAGGTACAAATGTACCAGCTAGACCTGGGCCCATTGGTTCTATTGTACAGGACTAACTAAATCAGTGTATTCACACATACCAGGTACAAATGGAACAGCAGTGGATCTGAATTGAGCTACTTTTAAATGTTTCCATTGAACTCAGGTCAACACTAAATGAGCAGCATGTTGCTTGTAAAGACCAGTAAGGTGACATACAGTAAGGTGACATACAGTAAGGTGACCAGTAAGGTGACCATTAAGGTGACATACAGTAAGGTGACATACAGTAAGGTGACATACAGTAAGGTGAGCAGTAACGTGACATACAGTAAGGTAACATACAGTAAGGTGACCAGTAAAGTGACATAGAGTAAGGTGACATACAGTAAGGTGACCAGTAAGGTGACAAACAGTAAGGTGACCAGTAAGGTGACATACAGTAAGGTGACATACAGTAAGGTGACCAGTAAGTTTACATACAGTAAGGTGTCCAGTAAGGTGACATACAGTAAGGTGACCAGTAAGGTGACATACAGTAAGGTGACATACAGTAAGGTGAAAAACAGTAAGGTGACCAGTAAGGTGACATACAGTAAGATGACATACAGTAAGGTGACCAGTAAGGTGACATACAGTAAGGTGACATACAGTAAGGTGACATACAGTAAGGTGACAAACAGTAAGGTGACCAGTAAGGTGACCAGTAAGGTGACCAGTAAGGCGACATACAGTAAGGTGACCAATAAGGTGACATACAGTAAGGTGACATACAGTAAGGTGACAAACAGTAAGGTGACCAGTAAGGTGACCAGTAAGGTGACATACAGTAAGGTGACTTACAGTAAGGTGACTTACAGTAAGGTGACTTACAGTAAGGTGACTTACAGTAAGGTGACCAGTAAGGTGACATACAGTAAGGTGGTCATAAATGTTCCAAACACGAAGAGATATACACAAACAGAATGCCCTCCAGTTTCAACATTATTGTACAACCCTAGAGGCACGTAATGAGAAAAAGATATCAGAAAATCCTTGGGAATATCTTTTGAAGTCCACAAAGAAAAGATATTGAAAACATGGTTTCTGAGAAGAAGAACAATCCCTCAGTTTCTACTTACAGCATTCACATTGGTTTCATCCTTGTATTATTCATTCCCCATTTCTCTAAAGATTGAATTAGTATATTTTGTCACTGGAAACATTATTCATAATGAAGCAACCAAGTAACAATGGTTATGAATAATAACAAAGGACGGACAGCCGTAAAGTACAGACAGACACACAGACACACAGGTTTATGTCCCACGTTTCTATTAAAGCTACTCCCAGCCATATTGTACAAAGACTGTATGGGTCTGTCTATTAGAACAGTGATCTACGGAGCCGGCCTGGGAGAGTGAGAGTGTTTGTGTGTCTGTCTGTCTATTAGAACAGTGATCTACGGAGCCGGCCTGGGAGAGTGAGAGTGTTTGTGTGTCTGTCTGTCTATTAGAACAGTGATCTACGGAGCCGGCCTGGGAGAGTGAGAGTGTTTGTGTGTCTGTCTGTCTATTAGAACAGTGATCTACGGAGCCGGCCTGGGAGAGTGAGAGTGTTTGTGTGTCTGTCTGTCTATTAGAACAGTGATCTACGGAGCCGGCCTGGGAGAGTGAGAGTGTTTGTGTGTCTGTCTTTCTGTCTGTGTGTGAACGACTAGTAGAGAGCCAGACAAGATCAAGAGGTGCATCCTCAAACATCAATTTCCTGGGGATGGAGTGAGGGAGGGAGGGAAGGAAGGGGGAGGCAGAGTGAGGCCAGAGAGCAGGACCCCCTATAGCGCCAGGCCTCTTTGCGAAGGCTAACCAGGTAGCAACCATCCATCCCCATCAGCCTATCACATGGCCCCATAATGAGAAGCAGGAAGAACGACCTTCACCAGGGGGTCACAGGGCCTTGGTTACGGCCCTGGTTACGACGGACGGCCAGGAGAAGAATCCCATTTCTCTTCTCTGGACAGGAAATAGAATTATTGAGAAAGTGCTGAGGCTATGGGTTTGTTTCCTACTCTGAGTAGAGATGGGTCTGCATCCCAAATACCCTGACCTACTTTTAACCAGAGCCTATTGAAAATGTCCCCCTCGGGGATCAATAAAGTATCTATCTATCTATCTATCTATCTATCTATCTATCTATCTATCTATCTATCTATCTATCTATCTATCTATCTATCTATCTATCTATCTATCTATCTATCTATCTATCTATCTATCTATCTATCTATCTATCTATCTATCTACTCGTTTCTGATTGGCTAGAAGGGCATTCTAGAATAGAAATAGATAACGGGACAGTTGGAAAAGATATCAGGATACCTTGCAATCATAACACAATAAGCACCTACACATGCAGACCGTACTTGCTACAAAGTTACAGAAAGCTAAACCAACAACCACACAAACTGAAATTGGATATAATATTATTATAGTATTATTGTAAACGTAGGTCCAATGAGGATGAAACGCTAGCTAGCTAGCATTGCTTTGTTTTTGCAGAGACAATCTGATGATCTAACGTGGTGAGTGATGAACATTACAGTAATTTCTCGGGTCCCTACTGTTGTAGTCCTGACGCAAGTGGCGCTATGCTGTCAAATCCTCCCACATGTTTCTAGTTTGACCAGATGTTTACAGCAACTGGTATTTTTTAATTCGCTTGTCATATTGGCAGGTTTGCTAGCAACAAAATATTTATTCTAAAATAGTGTTTGATATGCAATCTGATCTCCTCGTAATGAACAGTGTCGAGTGTCCTGACGAGAAGGGAAACTCTGCTAGCTATGCCAGGTAAAATACGTCATTATCAGCTCATTGTTATGGATGTATCCAAATGTAAGCCAATAGAAAACAGGTAATTTGTTGTTATTCTGGCTGCAGTGACTGTGTTAGCTAGCTAGCTAGCAAGGGATAAGAACGTTGTCAGCGAGCATGGCAACGGAACATAAATATCAAACTAATCGAACAAACATCTGGGTCATGTCTCTAGCAACCAAAAGATGAGACAGAATTCACTTACATAAATTAAATACCAACAGCGTTGGTATTGTTTTCTTTGGCCACTGTGGTATTAGTGGGATAAACACCTCTGTTCTGTACATTACCTTGGAAAAATGACCTCCCCAAAAGAGCTCATCCCGCTGCTTCGTCCATTATTTCCAAGGTAATGTAGAGAACGTCAGTGTTTATCCTTTACATATGCCAACATTCCATTTAAACGATCCACAGCCATAGGCTGGCTGAAATCAGTTGATGATAGGACAGACAAGTTGTAATAAGTATTGAGCTCACAGCCTTCCAAGGCATTATTACATATTTTAGAGGCTATTTCTACCAGGAATTGGTATAGAACCCGTATAAACTGTATTTATCATCATATGACAATATTTTAGATTTACTATTTTTATTACACAATTTCTGACATCACATGCTTTACTTTTATTGTCCTGCATAATAAAATCAGGATTCTGTTTCTACTGACATTCAATCCAATATGGCTGGTTTGAAATTCTCCCTGACCAATATGGCTGGTTTGAAATTCTCCCTGACCAATATGGCTGGTTTGAAATTCTCCCTGACCAATATGGCTGCTATTTTCTGAGGGTTTATGAAATAGCACCTCTAGTAATGTAATAGGATCTCTAGGGTTCAGACTAACCAGTACACTTGGTCCTGGCTCTGAGTGGAGGTCCGGGAATGTGTGTGAGTGTATGTGCATGTTTGTGTGTTTAGTATGCAACTTCCTTCAGGACTCACCAGCACACTTGGTCCTGGCCCTGAGAGGAGGCCCGGGGGCCCCAGTCCCTCCATCCAGGGGCCTGGTCAACAGCACACTGATCTCATAGTCTGTGTCTGGGGTCAGGTGGCCGATCTTATGGGTGGTCTTGTCCACAGGCTGCAAGTCATACATGGTCCCTGACAGCGTACGGTACTCCACCTGGGATAAGGATTGGAAGATATGCATCAGAGCTGTCAAATCCAGGTCCAAGCACCAACACACTTGATCTAACTAATCCAGGTCCAAGCACCAACACACTTAATCTAACTAATCCAGGACCAATGGTGAATACTGCTATAAACACTGTGGTGAATACTGCTATAAACACTATAGATAGATAGGTACTTTATTGCTCCCCCGGTGAATACCGCTATGAAGACTATGGTGAATACCGCTATAAACACTATGGTGAATACTGCTATAAACACTATGGTGAATACCGCTATAAACACTATGGTAAATACTGCTATAAACACTATGGTGAATACTGCTATAAACACTATGGTGAATACCGTTAAAAACGACATGGTGAATACTGCTATAAACACTATGGTGAATACTGCTTTAAACACTATAGGTGAATACTGCTATAAACACAATGGTGAATACTGCTATAAACATTATGGTGAATACCGCTATAAACACTATGGTGAATACTGCTACAGTATAAACACTATAGGTGAATACTGCTATAAACACTATGGTGAATACTGCTATAAACACTATGGTGAATACTGCTATAAACAATATGGTGAATACTGCTATAAACACTATGGTGAATACCGCTATAAACACTATGGTGAATACGGCTATAAACACTATAGTGAATACCGCCATAAAAACTATTGTGAATACTGCTATAAACACTATGGTGAATACTGCTATAAACACTATGGTGAATACCGCTATAAACACTATGGTGAATACTGCTATAAACACTATAGTGAATACCGCTATAAAAACTATTGTGAATACCGCTATAAACATTATGGTGAATACTGCTATAAACACTATGGTGAATACTGCTATAAACACTATGGCGAATACTGCTATAAACACTATGGTGAATACTGCTTTAAACACTATAGTGAATACTGCTATAAACACTATGGTGAATACTGCTTTAAACACTATGGTGAATACTGCTATAAACACTATAGTGAATACCGCTATAAAAACTATGGTGAATACCGCTATAAACACCATGGGGAATACTGCAATAAACACTATAGTGAATACTGCTATAAACGCTATGGTGAATACCGCTATAAACGCTATGGTGAATACTGCTATAAACACTATGGTGAATACTGCTATAAACGCTATGGTGAATACTGCTATAAACACTATGGTGAATACTGCTACAGTATAAACACTATGGTGAATACTGCTATAAACACTATGGTGAATACTGCTATAAACGCTATGGTGAATACTGCTATAAACACTATAGTGAATACCGCCATAAAAACTATTGTGAATACTGCTATAAACACTATGGTGAATACTGCTAAAAACACTATGGTGAATACTGCTATAAACACTATGGTGAATACTGCTATAAACACTATGGTGAATACTGCTTTAAACAATATGGTGAATACGGTTATAAACATTATGGTGAATACTGCTATAAACACTATGGTGAATACTGCTATAAACACTATGGTGAAAACTGCTATAAACACTATGGTGAATACTGCTATAAACACTATGGTGAATACTGCTATAAACACTATGGTGAATACTGCTATAAACACTATGGTGAATACTGCTATAAACACTATGGTGAACACTGCTATAAACACTATGGTGAATACTGCTATAAACGCTATGGTGAATACCGCTATAAACGCTATGGTGAATACTGCTATAAACACTATGGTGAATACTGCTATAAACTCTATGGTGAATACTGCTATAAACACTATGGTGAATACTGCTACAGTATAAACACTATGGTGAATACTGCTATAAACAATATGGTGAATACTGCTATAAACGCTATGGTGAATACTGCTATAAACACTATGGTGAATACTGCTACAGTATAAACACTATGGTGAATACTGCTATAAACGCTATGGTGAATACTGCTATAAACACTATGGTGAATACTGCTATAAACACTATGGTGAATACTGCTATAAAATTGCTATGGTGAATACCGCTATAAACACTATGGTGAATACCGCTATAAACGCTATGGTGAATACTGCTATAAACACTAAGTTGAATACTGCTATAAACACTATGGTGAATACTGCTTTAAACACTATGGTGAATACTGCTACAGTATAAACACTATGGTGAATACTACCATAAACACTTTGGTGAATACTGCAATAAACACTATGGTGAATACTGCTATAAACACTATGGTGAATACTGCTATAAACACTATGGTGAATACTGCTATAAACACTATGGTGAATACTGCTATAAACACTATGGTGAATACTGCAATAAACACTTTGGTGAATACTGCAATAAAAACTATGGTGAATACTGCTATAAACGCTATGGTGAATACTGCTTTAAACACTATGGTGAATACTGCTATAAACACTATGGTGAATACTGCTATAAACACTATGGTGAATACTGCTATAAACACTATGGTGAATACTGCTATAAACACTATGGTGAATACTGCAATAAACACTATGGTGAATACTGCTATAAACACTAAGTTGAATACTGCTATAAACACTATGGTGAATACTGCTTTAAACAATATGGTGAATACTGCTACAGTATAAACACTATGGTGAATACTGCTATAAACACTATGGTGAATACTGCTATAAACACTATGGTGAATACTGCAATAAACACTATGGTGAATACTGCTATAAACACTAAGTTGAATACTGCTATAAACACTATGGTGAATACTGCTTTAAACAATATGGTGAATACTGCTACAGTATAAACACTATGGTGAATACCGCTATAAACACTATGGTGAATACTGCTTTAAACACTATGGTGAATACTGCTATAAACACTATGGTGAATACTGCTATAAACACTAAGTTGAATACTGCTATAAACACTATGGTGAATACTGCTTTAAACAATATGGTGAATACTGCTACAGTATAAACACTATGGTGAATACTGCTACAGTATAAACACTATGGTGAATACTGCTATAAACACTATGGTGAATACTGCTATAAACACTAAGTTGAATACTGCTATAAACACTATGGTGAATACTGCTTTAAACACTATGGTGAATACTGCTATAAACACTATGGTGAATACCGCTATAAACACTATGGTGAATACTGCTACAGTATAAACACTATGGTGAATACTGCTACAGTATAAACACTATGGTGAATACTGCTTTAAACAATATGGTGAATACTGCTATAAACACTATGGTGAATACTGCTATAAACACTATGGTGAATACTGCTATAAACACTATGGTGAATACTGCTATAAACACTATGGTGAATACCGCTATAAACACTATGGTGAATACTGCTATAAACACTATGGTGAATACTGCTATAAACACTATGGTGAATACTGCTATAAACACTATGGTGAATACCGCTATAAACACTATGGTGAATACTGCTATAAACACTATGGTGAATACTGCTATAAACACTATGGTGAATACTGCTATAAACACTATGGTGAATACTGCTATAAACACTATGGTGAATTAGCATTACTTTTGACCGTAGACACATTGAATAAATACGTATAGAGAATGAAGGTGCAGTTTGGCCAATCTGTCCCTATTAAAACAAACCATCAACAAATATAAATACCTCTCGTTCGATGATTGGACCATCTCCGTTTATGGAGTTGGCATTAAGTTGGATCCACAGGTAGGTGGCGCCGACCGCTGTTAGCTGGGGGGGAGCGATGGGCACCGGGGGCTCTGGGGGACAGAAGAAGGAGGCAGATCTGATTAACAATACGATAAGTGTAGAAACATGTTAGACCTTGGAAGCTAAACTTTTAAACCTCTCAAGTTGAAACACAACATCCGTACTGGAAACACATTGTACTCAGTCACAAATAAGAAGCTTATCAAAAGAATAAGACTGTAGTCATTACCAAAGAAAATACGCAACTTATTCAATAGAGGGCTTAAGTTAAGAAATTCAACCTTCTAAGACTTCAACACAAAATCAATAAAGGAATTTATACTATGACACTCATCACCTAAACACATCATCAACTTAATCCACAAAACCCCCCCCTTTTAATAGAAATTAACCACATGCCGTCTGGTTTGCCAAATCCCCGTTAAACAGATGCTGATTTACCCACAATATTTTATTACAATTAAACTGTTCATTTAAATACATTTCCAATAAACAAACACAGTCAGAGTCTTAGATATTACTGCACTGTTAGAGATAGGAACATAAGTGGTTCAGTGGTCTAAGACACAGCATCTCAGTGCTAGAGGAGTCACTACAGACAACCTGGTTCAGTGATCTAAGACACTGCATCTCAGTACTAGAGGAGTCACTACAGACAACCTGGTTCAGTGGTCTAAGACACTGCATCTCAGTGCTAGAGGAGTCACTACAGACAACCTGGTTCAGTGGTCTAAGACACTGCATCTCAGTGTTAGAGGAGTCACTACAGACAACCTGGCTCAGTGGTCTAAGACACTGCATCTCAGTGCTAGAGGAGTCACTACAGACAACCTGGTTCAGTGGTCTAAGACACTGCATCTCAGTGCTAGAGGAGTCACTACAGACAACCTGGTTCAGTGGTCTAAGACACTGCATCTCAGTGCTAGAGGAGTCACTACAGACAACCTGGTTCAGTGGTCTAAGACACTGCATCTCAGTGCTAGAGGAGTCACTACAGACAACCTGGTTCAGTGGTCTAAGACACTGCATCTCAGTGCTAGAGGAGTCACTACAGACAACCTGGTTCAGTGGTCTAAGACACTGCATCTCAGTGTTAGAGGAGTCACTACAGACAACCTGGTTCAGTGGTCTAAGACACAGCATCTCAGTGCTAGAGGAGTCACTACAGACAACCTGGTTCAGTGGTCTAAGACACTGCATCTCAGTGCTAGAGGAGTCACTACAGACAACCTGGTTCAGTGGTCTAAGACACTGCATCTCAGTACTAGAGGAGTCACTACAGACAACCTGGTTCAGTGGTCTAAGACACTGCATCTCAGTGCTAGAGGAGTCACTACAGACAACCTGGTTCAGTGGTCTAAGACACTGCATCTCAGTGCTAGAGGAGTCACTACAGACAACCTGGTTCAGTGGTCTAAGACACAGCATCTCAGTGCTAGAGGAGTCACTACAGACAACCTGGTTCAGTGGTCTAAGACACTGCATCTCAGTGCTAGAGGAGTCACTACAGACAACCTGGTTCAGTGGTCTAAGACACAGCATCTCAGTGCTAGAGGAGTCACTACAGACAACCTGGTTCAGTGTCACTATGGGAGACAGAAAGTCTTAGGATAATTGGAAAGAGTACCTTCTAATGGCCTCCAACACCACTTCCAGCAGCATCTGGTCTCCCATCCAGGGACCGACCAGGACCAACCCATGCTTAGCTTCAGAAGCCAGCCAGCAGTGGGATGTAGGTTGGTAATGAATAACTGCTCATATATATTCTTTTTTTTTTTTTTTCCCATCTACCAATCGATGTCCTTCTTTGAGAGGCATTGAAAAACCTCCCTGATCTTTGTGGTTGAATTCACTCCTTGAT
>CM042383.1:2208490-2230990 GCA_023634145.1 Thymallus thymallus
TTGGGCTTTTATTGCTCAAACTAATTCATGATGAAATGAAAGAATCCAAAGGTCTAATGGACACATGATCAAACACGCACACTTCTGATAGATAGATAGATAGATAGATAGATAGATAGATAGATAGATAGATAGATAGATAGATAGATAGATAGATAGATAGATAGATAGATAGATAGATAGATAGATAGATAGATAGATAGATAGATAGATAGATAGATAGATAGATAGATAGATAGATATAGATAGATAGATAGATAGATAGATTGCACGTATGTGCAATACAACTGCACGTATTGCACATTCGATATACTAAAAGCAATGAGAAAAGGTGCAACTGGCAGGATACTAATATGCATTCCTGAGTGAATGCTTACGTAAGTTAGGTCCAAGAATTACTAGCTATATTGCATGTGATATGATATAACAACTGTACATGAGTATGTATATACAGACCTGCATGAATAAATAGGTCCTGAGTGAATGAGTGCTGACGGACCAGAGTTACTCACGGATGGATGCATAATTGTTAAACTAGGTCCTAGCACCCCAACAGTTCCAGATCTATGTTGCCAACGGCACAGCACCCCGGTGAGGCATTATATAGTCTAATAGCCGCCGGCAGGAAGGACCTCCTGTAGCGCTCTCTGGCACACCGTGGTGGGATCAGTCTGTGACTGAAAGTGCTCCTCTGCGTCATAACCATAGCGTGCAGAGGGTGGGTGACGTTGTCCATGATGGCCAGCAGTTTGGCCAAGATACGTCTCTCCGCCACCTCCTCTAGAGTGTCAAGGCTCATCCCCAGGACAGAGCTAGCCTTCCTGATCAGCTTATTTACCCGAGAAGCATCACCGGCTTTGATGTTTGCTCCCCAGCACACCACTGCAAAAAAGATGGCACTGGCCACCACAGACTGGTAGAAGGTATGCAGTAGTTTACTGCACACGTTGAAGGACCTGAGCCTCCTCAGAAAGTAGAGTCGGCTCTGGCCCTTTTTGTACAGGCCCCCAGTGTTACCAGCCCATTCCCGTCTGTTGTCCATATGGACACCCAGGAACTTGTATGACTCAACCATTTCCACATCCATCCCCTTTATAGGGACTGCAGTCAGTTGTGCCTTGGTTCTCCTGAAGTCCACCACCATCTCCTTAGTTTTGCTGATGTTGAGCTGAAGGTGGTTCTGCTCATACCCTTCCACACCTCTCTCACCTGGCTCTGCCTCAGCTTGTCCTCCATCTTCTCCTTATACACTCTCTTCCCCTCAGCAATCCGCAACTTCAGCTCCCTCTGGACGCATTTCAATTTGTCCTTGTCCTTGTCCCTCTCCTTGAAGGCCCTCTTCTTCTCATTCAGCAGGGCCTTCAGGTCGCTGGTGACCCAGGGTTTATTGTTTGAGAAGGGACAATCTGTAGTTGCTACATCCATTTTAGGACTTAAAAATACAGTACAGGAGTATTTAGGGATTTTTCACCTAGTTGGTTCAGGTATTTGAACCAGCAACCTTTCAGTTACTGACACACAGTCTTAACTGGTACCAGCAGTATATGCCTTGATGTAGATAAAATTATGTTTTATGTGTTGCGGAGTACTTACAGTACAGTATATTATTAAACCCTAAATTCTCCATGAACACACCACTGAAACACACCCTCAACCACAGCGACTATTTATGGGTCCCAAATGGAACCCTGTTCCCTTAATAGTGCAGTTGTCCTTTTGAACACAGTGTACTACTTAAGACCAGAGCTTTATGTGGTACATAGGGTGCCATTTGAGACACATCCTCACATCCCCCATCTCTCTCTCTATGTCTGTGTAAAGCAGTATACTGAGGCTGGGGCCGTTATACAATGATTGACACCCCTCCATCCGGACATCCTGGATTAAACCTATCAATCATCACAAAGCTACCACATAAAAAGCTGGCCAGTAAATTGAATGGACAGCACAGACAGGCAGAAGAGAACATTGAGGGGAAGAAAAATCCACAGCCATTACAGGACTATATGGCTGGAGGAAAGAAGCAGGATTTAGTTTCACACTCAGTCCATCAATTCATATCAAACTGCAGGAAGAGAAGAAGAGTGTGTGTGTGTGTGTGTGTGTGTGTGTGTGTGTGTGTGTGTGTGTGTGTGTGTGTGTGTGTGTGTGTGTGTGTGTGTGTGTGTGTGTGGATGGTAGGCCCCATACTTGCCCTGGATGGTTAGAGCTGTCTGGCTGGTGTTGGTGAGCAGGAAGAGGCAGGAAGCAGAAGATCCAGTGAATGGTTTTTATTTGAAGGCTCAAAGTAAATAATATACTGATAAACTAGTCAACTGAATACAAAGACTGAAGATCAGTCTGACTAGCCCACAGTGCTCAGAACAACCCTAACTAACCACCGCAGAGACAGGCAGCCACCTTCCTCCTCTGTAAAGCTCTGCACCAGAGCACTTATAACCTGGCAGAGACCAGGTGATAGGAAACAGGAAACACTTATAATTGAATGCATTTTGTCAAACTAAGCCAATAAAAATGTAGCAAAGTAAACAACTCTACAATAACAGTTTAGATACTATAACCTGTACAATACAGAAATGTATACAACGGGTGGGTCTAATCCCGAATGCTGATTGGTTAAAATCCGGTGTCTATTCCAAGTTTCCACTGGCTAAATGTATGACGTTAAAATGCCTATGTACTCTGTTCCATCTGACTGCGCCATCCACTGTCTCATCAGCCCAGCCAGGCAATTTATTCACTTGATCTCCACTATAAAAGCATCTAGACATTATCTCACATTTATTTTAGACTAACATTTAGTTTTCAACATTTGCTACATTGTTTCAATACTCAAATTTGATCTCCAGCTGTCCAATAGTAATGAACGAGTCAGGACCAGACAGACAGACAGACAGACAGACAGACAGACAGACAGACAGTGTTTCTCAACCAGTCGAAATCATGAATCAGCAGGCATAATTTATATGGATATATACAAAGAAATGTCAATTGAAAAATACTAAGTGCAGCTAGTTTGCAGTTTTTCCAGCTTCAGTTTGTGATAGTGTTAGCTGTGTTGTTGGCTAGCTCCTCTGAACAACAGTGTCCTGAAGAGTGAGAACATTTTCTATGCCAGGCGAAATCGCACCTCATTAGCTTTTTGTTATGGATGGATCTAAATAAATGTCACTAGAAAACAGCTTAAACAAATGCAAACGAAGCTACTTTGCTGTTATTCTTTCTGCACTTTTTGACGTGACTGTAATTTAGCTGTAGTTGGCTAGTCAGCAAGCAAGGGATAAGAATGTTGCCAGCCAGTATGGCAACGGAACATTTAGAACCAACGACTGGGTCACGTCTATAGATACAGAACAAAAAGACTGAACGACTGGGTCCATAGATACAGAAAGACTGAACAAGAGGACAGAGACCGACCTTTGTCTCGTGCCTACGAACACCTATGCCAATGTATCTTCCAAACACCGGCTTCTCGGGAATTATCACTTAAATATAGAATACTTTTAAAAAGCTAGACTGAAGCAGAACCTCTTTCCCCCCAATTAGTAATAAAGAGCAGACCATGGTCACCTGCACGCTTGGAGGCCACGCCCCTACACAAACATGTGCAAGTACTGCTTTAGACTGGCAAATAGTACTGCTTTAGACTGGCAAATAGTACTGCTTTAGACTGGCAAATAGTACTGCTTTAGACTGGCAAATAGTACTGCTTTAGACTGGCAAATAGTACTGCTTTAGACTGGCAAATAGTACTGCTTTAGACTGGCAAATAGTACTGCTTTAGACTGGCAAATAGTACTGCTTTAGACTGGCAAATAGTACTGCTTTAGACTGGCAAATAGTACTGCTTTAGACTGGCAAATAGTACTGCTTTAGACTGGCAAATAGTACTGCTTTAGACTGGCAAATAGTACTGCTTTAGACTGGCAAATAGTACTGCTTTAGACTGGCAAATAGTACTGCTTTAGACTGGCAAATAGTACTGCTTTAGACTGGCAAATAGTACTGCTTTAGACTGGCAAATAGTACTGCTTTAGACTGGCAAATAGTACTGCTTTAGACTGGCAAATAGTACTGCTTTAGACTGGCAAATAGTACTGCTTTAGACTGGCAAATAGTACTGCTTTAGACTGGCAAATAGTACTGCTTTAGACTGGCAAATAGTACTGCTTTAGACTGGCAAATAGTACTGCTTTAGACTGGCAAATAGTACTGCTTTAGACTGGCAAATAGTACTGCTTTAGACTGGCAAATAGTACTGCTTTAGACTGGCAAATAGTACTGCTTTAGACTGGCAAATAGTACTGCTTTAGACTGGCAAATAGTACTGCTTTAGACTGGCAAATAGTACTGCTTTAGACTGGCAAATAGTACTGCTTTAGACTGGCAAATAGTACTGCTTTAGACTGGCAAATAGTACTGCTTTAGACTGGCAAATAGTACTGCTTTAGACTGGCAAATAGTACTGCTTTAGACTGGCAAATAGTACTGCTTTAGACTGGCAAATAGTACTGCTTTAGACTGGCAAATAGTACTGCTTTAGACTGGCAAATAGTACTGCTTTAGACTGGCAAATAGTACTGCTTTAGACTGGCAAATAGTACTGCTTTAGACTGGCAAATAGTACTGCTTTAGACTGGCAAATAGTACTGCTTTAGACTGGCAAATAGTACTGCTTTAGACTGGCAAATAGTACTGCTTTAGACTGGCAAATAGGGTCTGTCTGTCTCCTTTGGGTGGAATGGGTCTGTCTTCTACTTTAGGGTGGAATGGGTCTGTCTCCTTTAGGGTGGAATGGGTCTGTCTCCTTTTGGGTGGAATGAGTCTGTCTCCTTTTGGGTGGAATGAGTCTGTCTCCTTTAGGGTGGAATGGGTCTGTCTTCTCCTTTAGGACACTACAGAACCTACGTTTTATGGTGAGTTCTCCATAGTTGGACACTACAGTACTTACGTTTTATGGTGAGTTCTCCATAGTTGGACACTACAGTACCTACGTTTTATGGTGAGTTCTCCATAGTTGGACACTACAGTACTTACGTTTTATGGTGAGTTCTCCATAGTTGGACACTACAGTACCTACGTTTTATGGTGAGTTCTCCATAGTTGGACACTACAGTACTTACGTTTTATGGTGAGTTCTCCATAGTTGGACACTCCAGCTCCTTTGTCAGAGTGGACTATACAACGGTAGCGTCCTGAGTCTCCCTTAGTGGTGTTCTCCACGTCGAAGGTCCCAATGAAGCGTCTGTTGTTCCACGGCTTAGTGGACTTCATAGGGGCCTCGCGTCCACCAATGCCCTGTTGGAACACTCAGGAGGTTAAAGGTAGTTTTAGTGGTAGATGGTCGTTGAGTGGCCTTCATAGGGGCCTCCTGTCCACCCATACCTTGTTTGGAACACAGTCAGGGTTTGCTATCAAAACGGAGGGTTAGGCAAAATAAGTGACAGGTTTAATTACTAAAGTGTCTTGACCGTGATAGTGTCAGTGTGTGTGTGTGTGTGTGTGGCAGCAGAGCGAACAGAGCCATGTTAGCCAGCTGTAGAAGCTGTATACTAGTATTTAGAACAAGGTCACATTAATGCTGTGAGATTCCAGGATGCAACAGTGTTATACATACTGTAAGGTATAGTCAATATACCATGAACATACTGTAAGGTATAGTCTATATACCACGCACATACTGTAAGGTATAGTCTATATACCATACACATACTGTAAGGTATAGTCTATATACCATACACATACTGTAAGGTATAGTCTATATACCATACACATACTGTAAGGTATAGTCTATATACCATACACATACTGTAAGGTATAGTCTATATACCATACACATACTGTAGGGTATAGTTTATATACCAGATATGTATACTGTAGGGTATAGTCTATATACCAGATATATATACTGTAGGGTATATTCTATATACCAGATATGGTAAAACTTTAGGGTATACTCTATATATTATATATACAGTGGGGAGAACAAGTATTTGATACACTGCCGATTTTGCAGGTTTTCCCACTTACAAAGCATGTAGAAGTCTATCATTTTTATCATAGGTACTCTTCAACTGTGAGTGACGGAATCTAAAACAAAAATCCAGAAAATCACATTGTATGATTTTTAAGTAATTAATTTGCATTTTATTGCATGACATAAGTATTTGATACATCAGAAAAGCAGAACTTAATATTTGGTACAGAAACCTTTGTTTGCAATTACAGAGATCATACGTTTCCTGTAGTTCTTGACCAGGTTGCCCACAGCCCTGTAGTTCTTGACCACACACTGCAGCAGGGATTTTGGCCCACTCCTCCATACAAATCCTTCAGGTTTCGGGGCTGTTGCTGGGCAATACGGACTTTCAGCTCCCTCCAAAGATTTTCTATTGGGTTCAGGTCTGGAGACTGGCTAGGCCACTCCAGGACCTTGAGATGCTTCTTACGGAGCCACTCCTTAGTTGCCCTGGCTATGTGTTTCGGGTTGTTGTCATGCTGGAAGACCCAGCCACGACCCATCTTCAATGCTCTTACTGAGGGAAGGAGGTTGTTGGCCAAGATCTCGCGATACATGGCCCCATCCATCCTCCCCTCAATATGGTGCAGTCGTCCTGTCCCCTTTGCAGAAAAGCATCCCCAAAGAATGATGTTTCCACCTCCATGTTTCACGGTTGGGATGGTGTTCTTGGGGTTGTACTCATCCTTCTTTTTCCTCCAAACACGGCGAGTGGAGTTTAGACCAAAAAGCTCTATTTTTGTCTCATCAGACCACATGACCTTCTCCCATTCCTCCTCTGGATCATCCAGATGGTCAATGGCAAACTTCAGACGGGCCTGGACATGCGCTGGCTTGAGCAGGGGGACCTTGCGTGCGCTGCAGGATTTTAATCCATGACGGCGTAGTGTGTTACTAATGGTTTTCTTTGAGACAGTGGTCCCAGCTTTCTCCAGGTCATTGACCAGGTCCTGCTGTGTAGTTCTGGGATGATCCCTCACCTTCCTCATGATCATTGATGCCCCACGAGGTGAGATCTTGCATGGTGCCCCAGACCGAGGGAGATTGACCGTCATCTTGAACTTCTTCCATTTTCTAATAATTGCGCCAACAGTTGTTGCCTTCTCACCAAGCTGCTTGCCTATTGTCCTGTAGCCCATCCCAGCCTTGTGCAGGTCTACAATTTTATCCCTGATGTCCTTACACAGCTCTCTGGCCTTGGCCATTGTGGAGAGGTTGGAGTCTGTTTGATTGAGTGTGTGGAGAGGTGTCTTTTATACAGGTAACGAGTTCAAACAGGTGCAGTTAATACAGGTAATGAGTGGAGAACAGGAGGGCTTCTTAAAGAAAAACTAACAGGTCTGTAAGAGCCGGAATTCTTACTGGTTGGTAGGTGATCAAATACTTATGTCATGCAATAAAATGCAAATTGAATAATACAAAAATACAATGTGATTTTCTGGATTTTTGTTTTAGATTCTGTCTCTCACAGTTGAAGTGTACCTATGATACAAATTACAGACCTCTACATGCTTTGTAAGTAGGAAAACCTGCAAAATCGGCAGTGTATCAAATACTTGTTCTCCCCACTGTATATATACACCCTTTTTTACATTGTAGAATTAAAGTGAAGACATCAAAACTATGACATAACACATATGGAATCATGTAGTAACCAAAAAAGTGTTAAACAAATCTTGGCATTCTCTCAACCAGCTTCTCCTGGAATGCTTTTCCATCAGTCTTGAAGAAGTTCTCACATATGCTGAGTACTTGTTGGCTGTTTTTCCTTCACTGCGGTCTGACTCATCCCAAACCATCTAAATTTGGTTGAGGTTGGAACAAAAGATTTGACCTTGAAGGCCTGATTCACGCAGTCTCCTCTGAACAGTTGATGTTGAGATGTGTCTGTTACTTGAACTCTGTGAAGCATTTATTTGGGATGCAATTTCTGAGGCTGGTAACTCTAATGAACTTATCCTCTGCAGCAGAGATAACTCTGGGTCTTCCTTTCCTGTGGCGGTCCTCATGAGAGCCAGTTTCATCATATCGCTTGATGGTTTTTGCCACTGCACTTAAAGAAACTTTCAAAGTTCTTGAAATGTTCCTTATTTACTGACCTTCATGTCTCAAAGTAATGATGGACAGTCGTTTCTCTTTGCTTATTTGAGCTGTTCTTGCCATAATATGGACTTGGTCTTTTACCAAATAGGGCTATCTTCTGTATACCACCCCTACCTTGTCACAACACAACTGATTGGCTCAAATGCATTAGGAAGGAATGAGATTCCACAATTGAACTTTTAACAAAGTTAAATTGCTCCCAAGTGGTTCAGTGGTCTAAGACACTGCATCTCAGTGCTAGAGGCATCACTACAGACAACCTGGTTCAGTGGTCTAAGACACTGCATCTCAGTGCTAGAGGAGTCACTACAGACAACCTGGTTCAGTGGTCTAAGACACTGCATCTCAGTGCTAGAGGAGTCACTACAGACAACCTGGTTCAGTGGTCTAAGACACTGCATCTCAGTGCTAGAGGAGTCACTACAGACAACCTGGTTCAGTGGTCTAAGACACTGCATCTCAGTGCTAGAGGAGTCACTACAGACAACCTGGTTCAGTGGTCTAAGACACTGCATCTCAGTGCTAGAGGAGTCACTACAGACAACCTGGTTCAGTGGTCTAAGACACTGCATCTCAGTGCTAGAGGAGTCACTACAGACAACCTGGTTCAGTGGTCTAAGACACTGCATCTCAGTGTTAGAGGAGTCACTACAGACAACCTGGTTCAGTGGTCTAAGACACTGCATCTCAGTGCTAGAGGAGTCACTACAGACAACCTGGTTCAGTGGTCTAAGACACTGCATCTCAGTGCTAGAGGAGTCACTACAGACAACCTGGTTCAGTGGTCTAAGACACTGCATCTCAGTGCTAGAGGAGTCACTACAGACAACCTGGTTCAGTGGTCTAAGACACTGCATCTCAGTACTAGAGGAGTCATTTCAGACAACCTGGGTCAGTGGTCTAAGACACTGCATCTCAGTGCTAGAGGAGTCACTACAGACAACCTGGTTCAGTGGTCTAAGACACTGCATCTCAGTGCTAGAGGAGTCACTACAGACAACCTGGTGCAGTGGTCTAAGACACTGCATCTCAGTGCTAGAGGAGTCACTACAGACAACCTGGTTCAGTGGTCTAAGACACTGCATCTCAGTACTAGAGGAGTCACTACAGACAACCTGGGTCAGTGGTCTAAGACACTGCATCTCAGTGCTAGAGGAGTCACTACAGACAACCTGGGTCAGTGGTCTAAGACACTGCATCTCAGTGCTAGAGGAGTCACTACAGACAACCTGGTTCAGTGGTCTAAGACACTGCATCTCAGTGTTAGAGGAGTCACTACAGACAACCTGGTTCAGTGGTCTAAGACACTGCATCTCAGTGCTAGAGGAGTCACTACAGACAACCTGGTTCAGTGGTCTAAGACACTGCATCTCAGTGTTAGAGGAGTCACTACAGACAACCTGGTTCAGTGGTCTAAGACACTGCATCTCAGTGCTAGAGGAGTCACTACAGACAACCTGGTTCAGTGGTCTAAGACACTGCATCTCAGTGTTAGAGGAGTCACTACAGACAACCTGGTTCAGTGGTCTAAGACACTGCATCTCAGTGTTAGAGGAGTCACTACAGACAACCTGGTTCAGTGGTCTAAGACACTGTATCTCAGTGCTAGAGGATCACTACAGACAACCTGGTTCAGTGGTCTAAGACACTGCATCTCAGTGCTAGAGGAGTCACTACAGACAACCTGGTTCAGTGGTCTAAGACACTGCATCTCAGTGCTAGAGGTGTCACTACAGACAACCTGGTTCAGTGGTCTAAGACACTGCATCTCAGTGTTAGAGGAGTCACTACAGACAACCTGGTTCAGTGGTCTAAGACACTGCATCTCAGTGTTAGAGGAGTCACTACAGACAACCTGGTTCAGTGGTCTAAGACACTGCATCTCAGTGCTAGAGGAGTCACTACAGACAACCTGGTTCAGTGGTCTAAGACACTGCATCTCAGTGCTAGAGGAGTCACTACAGACAACCTGGTGCAGTGGTCTAAGACACTGCATCTCAGTGCTAGAGGAGTCACTACAGACAACCTGGTTCAGTGGTCTAAGACACTGCATCTCAGTACTAGAGGAGTCACTACAGACAACCTGGGTCAGTGGTCTAAGACACTGCATCTCAGTGCTAGAGGAGTCACTACAGACAACCTGGTTCAGTGGTCTAAGACACTGCATCTCAGTGCTAGAGGAGTCACTACAGACAACCTGGTGCAGTGGTCTAAGACACTGCATCTCAGTGCTAGAGGAGTCACTACAGACAACCTGGTTCAGTGGTCTAAGACACTGCATCTCAGTACTAGAGGAGTCACTACAGACAACCTGGGTCAGTGGTCTAAGACACTGCATCTCAGTGCTAGAGGAGTCACTACAGACAACCTGGTTCAGTGGTCTAAGACACTGCATCTCAGTGTTAGAGGAGTCACTACAGACAACCTGGGTCAGTGGTCTAAGACACTGCATCTCAGTGCTAGAGGAGTCACTACAGACAACCTGGTTCAGTGGTCTAAGACACTGCATCTCAGTGTTAGAGGAGTCACTACAGACAACCTGGTTCAGTGGTCTAAGACACTGCATCTCAGTGCTAGAGGAGTCACTACAGACAACCTGGTTCAGTGGTCTAAGACACTTCATCTCAGTGTTAGAGGAGTCACTACAGACAACCTGGTTCAGTGGTCTAAGACACTGCATCTCAGTGCTAGAGGAGTCACTACAGACTACCTGGTTCAGTGGTCTAAGACACTGCATCTCAGTGTTAGAGGAGTCACTACAGACAACCTGGTTCAGTGGTCTAAGACACTGCATCTCAGTGTTAGAGGAGTCACTACAGACAACCTGGTTCAGTGGTCTAAGACACTGTATCTCAGTGCTAGAGGATCACTACAGACAACCTGGTTCAGTGGTCTAAGACACTGCATCTCAGTGCTAGAGGAGTCACTACAGACAACCTGGTTCAGTGGTCTAAGACACTGCATCTCAGTGCTAGAGGTGTCACTACAGACAACCTGGTTCAGTGGTCTAAGACACTGCATCTCAGTGTTAGAGGAGTCACTACAGACAACCTGGTTCAGTGGTCTAAGACACTGCATCTCAGTGTTAGAGGAGTCACTACAGACAACCTGGTTCAGTGGTCTAAGACACTGCATCTCAGTGCTAGAGGAGTCACTACAGACAACCTGGTTCAAATCCAGACTCTCACAACCAGCCATGATTGGGAGTCCCATCGTGCGGCACACAATTGGCCCAGATTTGTCTAAGTTTGGCCGGTGTAGGCTGTCATTGTAAATAAGAATTTGTTCTTAACTGACTTGTGTAGTTAAATAAAAGAAAACAGAAAAAATATATACATTCCAGGTGACTACCTCATGTAGCTGGTTGAGAGAATTTCAAGAGTGTGCAGAACTGTCATCAAGGAAAAGGGGGGCTACTTTGAAGAATCTCAAATATAAAATATATTTTGATTTGTTTAACACTTAAAGGAAAACCCTTGAATGAGTAATATTCCAAACTTTTGGCCCCCAGTGTATATACTGTAGGGTATAGTCCACACTACTGTTCAAAAGTTTGGGGTCACTTAGAAATGTCCTTGTTTTTGAAAGAAAAGCACATTTTTGGTCCATTAAAATAACATCAAATTGATCAGAAATACAGTGTAGACTTTGTTAATGTTGTAAATTACTATTGTAGCTGGAAACGGCTGATTTTTAATGGAATATCTACATAGGCATACAGAGGCACATTATCAGCAACCATCACTCCTGTGTTCCAATGGCACGTTGTGTTAGCTAATCCAAGGTTATCATTTTAAAAGGCTAATTGATAATTAGAAAACCCTTTTGCTATTATATTAGCACAGCTGAAAACTGTTGTGCTGATTAAAGAAGCAATAAAACTGTCATCAGCATTTGTGGGTTCGATTACAGGCTCAAAATGTGTACATTCAGATAGCACCTTTTTTTCTAAGAGTGTAGGCTAGGGTTTGATATAGTGAAACCTAAAATCTTTTTCCAGACCAGCAGTAATGTCTAGTTCAAATAATCAATATCAAGTACCAATCACAATCTTCAATCCGGACAATTTAGTTGATCTAAATCAGGTGTTTTTGTGCTGCGCTAGAACAAAAGCCTGCAAACCAGGAACTGAGTTGAAAAACCCTGGTGTGCAGGCAGGTCAATGAAAACACTTCCAGTAGTAAAGTCAAGTGTAAAATATTGGGTAAACATTGTTACCTGTAACCAGAGGTTGAAGTTGTCCCTCTGTCGTCCGTTGACAGTACAGTGGAAGGCGGCCGTCTGTCCAGCGTTGACCTCTACACCCTTTATGGTCAGGAAGTGAGGGGTGTTCACTACAAAGACACAAAAACACAAAAATTAATATACAATAATAGATATATAACCCTAAACCGCTACGTCCTTTATTGTCAGGAAGTGAGCGGTGTTCACTAGGAAAACACACACAGTGCAATCGGAAAGTATTCAAAACCTTTTACTTTTTCCACATTTTGTTACGTTACAGCCTTATTCTAAAATTTATTAAATTATAATTTTTCCCTCATCAATCTACACACAATACCCCATAATGACAATGCAAAAACTGGTTTTTAGAATGTTTTGCACGTTTATAAATACAAAAAACTGAAATATCATATTTACATAAGTATTCAGACCCTTTACTCAGTCATTTGTTGAACCACCTTTGGCAGCGATTACAGCCTTGAGTCTCCTTGAGTATGATGCTACAAGCTTGGCACACCTGTATTTGGGGAGTTTATCCCATTCTTCTCTGCAGATCCTCTCAAGATCTGTCAGGTTGGATGGGAAGCGTCACTGCACAGCTATTTTCAGGTCTCTCCAGAGATATTCAATCTGGTTCAAGTCCGGACTCTGGCTGGGCCACTCAAGGACATCCAGAGACTTGTCCCGAAACCACTCCTGCGTTGTCTTGGCTGTGTGCTTAGGGTCGTTGTCCTGTTGGAAGGTGAACCTTCGCCCTAGTTTGAGGTCCTGAGCAGGTTTCTTGTCAAGGATCTCTCTGTACTTTGCTCTGTTCATCTTTCCCTCAATCCTGACTAATTTCCCAGTCTCTGTCACTGAAAAACTTCCCCAAAGCATAATGTTTCAACCATCATGCTTCACCGTAGGGATGGTGCCAGGTTTCCTCCAGACGTGTTGCTTGGCATTCAGGCCAAAGAGTGATTTTTGGCAAACTCCAAGCGGGCTGTCATGTGCCTTTTACTGAGAAGGGGCTTCCGTCTGGCCACTCTACCATAAAGGCCTGATTGGTGGAGTGCTGCAGAGATGATTGTCCTTCTGGAAGGTTCTCCCATCTCCACAGAGGAACTCTGGAGCTCTGTCAGCGTGACCATTCGGTTCTTGGTCAACTCCCTGACCAAGGCCCTTCTCCTCCGATTGCTCAGTTTGGCCGCGGGGCCAGCTCTAGGAAGTGTCTTGGTGGTTCCAAACTTCTTCCATTTAAGAAGGATGGAGGCCATTGTGTTCTTGGGAACCTTCAATGCTGCAGAAATGTTTTGGTACCCTTCCCAGAGATCTGTGCCTTGACACAATCCTATCTTGGAGCTCTACGGACAATTCCTTCAACCTCATGGCTTGGTTTTTGCTCTGACATTATATAGACAGGTGTGTGCCTTTCCAAACCATGCCCAATCAATTGAACTTGTTGTAGAAACATCTCAAGGATGATCAATGGAAACAGGATGCACCTGAGCTCAATTTTGAGTCTCATAGCAAAGGGTCTTTATTCTTATGTAAATAAGGTATTTCTGTTTTTATTTTAAATAAATTAGCAAAACATTCTAAAAACCTGTTTTTGCTTTGTCATTATGGGGTATGGTGTGTAGATTGATGAGTGAAAAAAACAACTTATTCCATTTTAGAATAAGGCTGTAACTTAAAGAAATGGGTATACCCTTTATAGACTCAATTTGAATACCGCACTACTCAGTTACTCATGGGGTAGAGTCCACAACAAAGCATTACATTCTGTGGATACTACATGGGGTAGAGTCCACAACAAAGCATTACATTCTGTGGATACTACATGAGGTAGAGTCCACAACAAAGCATTACATTCTGTGGATACTACATGGGGTAGAGTCCACAACAAAGCATTACATTCTGTGGATACTTCATGAAGTAGAGTCCACAACAAAGCATTACATTCTGTGGATACTACATGAGGTAGAGTCCACAACAAAGCATTACATTCTGTGGATACTACATGGGGTAGAGTCCACAACAAAGCATTACATTCTGTGGATACTACATGGGGTAGAGTCCACAACAAAGCATTACATTCTGTGGATACTTCATGAAGTAGAGTCCACAACAAAGCATTACATTCTGTGGATACTACATGAGGTAGAGTCCACAACAAAGCATTACATTCTGTGGATACTACATGGGGTAGAGTCCACAACAAAGCATTACATTCTGTGGATACTACATGAGGTAGAGTCCACAACAAAGCATTACATTCTGTGGATACTTCATGAAGTAGAGTCCACAACAAAGCATTACATTCTGTGGATACTTCATGAAGTAGAGTCCACAAAAAAGCATTACATTCTGTGGATACTACATGGGGTAGAGTCCACAACAAAGCATTACATTCTGTGGATACTTCATGAGGTAGAGTCCACAACAAAGCATTACATTCTGTGGATACTACATGGGGTAGAGTCCACAACAAAGCATTACATGGATACTGTTACTGTATGTGTCTTTATGATAAGGTGGATTAATTATATATCATAAGACCATTTAATGCAGAGTATAATGTGAACATGTACTTCACTCCACCTCCATTCTGAAAGGATCAAAAACAGCCAATACATTTAACATCTGATAGAAACACAAGCAACTTTCCAAAGACCCTCACTAAGCTACTTGTATCATTTCACTTTTCATCTTTCATCAAATACTTTCCTATTTATAGAATACAATACGTATCAGTATTACCTAGTATTATGACTTTGACCTGTCAATCCTCCTCTAAATGCCAAACCAGACAAATCAATTTTCTCATTGTTTGCTGATGTCTTTTTAAATGCTGCGTTGTAAGGGGAGGCGATGGACCACACAGGCAGTACTAATCACATCTCAGAGCTAGCCCATATTCCACACGCTCGTATTAAAACACTAAATGAATTGCCTCTGCTCCACTAGGACCTATCTAGACCCAGGCTGCGTCCCAAATGGCACCCTATTCCCTATATAGTGCACTACATTTGGCTCTGGTTAAAGCCATTTGTGATTCACCCCAAGATCAATGCAGCGTATGAGTATCACTCAGAGAGAAACCCGATCACCACTCCCTAAGTGGCGTATTGATCCGCTCACATTTCTACATTTAAACATCTATCATGTTGTCGTCGTGGTGACAAGTGTTTTCATTGATCTGCTTCTGCCACATTTGTATGCAGCACAGAAACTAGTCCCTTACTATGGAAATCCTTCTCATTGACATAACATTTGCAGTAATTCACCTGGTTGATCCTGTGGTCGCCAGATCATTTACATACAACAACCTGACCTGTGCTCTGTGTGATATAGCATTGATCATTAAAGCTAGAAAGCTAGCCATGAATTCATTGATGGAGAACCATGGTGTTATTGATTGTTGCTGAGATTGCAGCTATGGGCCTTAGACTGCAGGTCTTACCACTAGGCCATATATTGCAGCTATGGGCCTTAGACTGCAGGTCTTACCACTAGGCCATATATTGCAGCTATGGGCCTTAGACTGCAGGTCTTACCACTAGGCCATATATTGCAGCTAAGGGCCTTAGACTGCAGGTCTTACCACTAGGCCATATATTGGGCCTTAGACTGCAGGTCTTACCACTAGGCCATATATTGCAGCTATGGGCCTTAGACTGCAGGTCTTACCACTAGGCCATATATTGCAGCTATGGGCCTTAGACTGCAGGTCTTACCACTAGGCTGTAGATTGCAGCTATGGGCCTTAGACTGCAGGTCTTACCACTAGGCCATATATTGCAGCTATGGGCCTTAGACTGCAGGTCTTACCACTAGGCTGTAGATTGTAGCTATGGGCCTTAGACTGCAGGTCTTACCACTAGCTGTAGATTGCAGCTATGGGTCTTAGACTGCAGGTCTTACCACTAGGCCATATATTGCAGCTATGGGCCTTAGACTGCAGGTCTTACCACTAGGCCATATATTGCAGCTATGGGCCTTAGACTGCAGGTCTTACCACTAGGCCATATATTGCAGCTAAGGGCCTTAGACTGCAGGTCTTACCACTAGGCCATATATTGCAGCTATGGGCCTTAGACTGCAGGTCTTACCACTAGGCCATATATTGCAGCTATGGGCCTTAGACTGCAGGTCTTACCACTAGGCCATATATTGCAGCTATGGGCCTTAGACTGCAGGTCTTACCACTAGGCTGTAGATTGCAGCTATGGGCCTTAGACTGCAGGTCTTACCACTAGCTGTAGATTGCAGCTATGGGTCTTAGACTGCAGGTCTTACCACTAGGCCATATATTGCAGCTATGGGCCTTAGACTGCAGGTCTTACCACTAGGCCATATATTGCAGCTATGGGCCTTAGACTGCAGGTCTTACCACTAGGCCATATATTGCAGCTAAGGGCCTTAGACTGCAGGTCTTACCACTAGGCCATATATTGCAGCTATGGGCCTTAGACTGCAGGTCTTACCACTAGGCCATATATTGCAGCTATGGGCCTTAGACTGCAGGTCTTACCACTAGGCTGTAGATTGCAGCTATGGGCCTTAGACTGCAGGTCTTACCACTAGGCCATATATTGCAGCTATGGGCCTTAGACTGCAGGTCTTACCACTAGGCCGTATATTGCAGCTATGGGCCTTAGACTGCAGGTCTTACCACTAGGCCATATATTGCAGCTATGGGCCTTAGACTGCAGGTCTTACCACTAGGCTGTAGATTGCAGCTATGGGCCTTAGACTGCAGGTCTTACCACTAGCTGTAGATTGCAGCTATGGGTCTTAGACTGCAGGTCTTACCACTAGGCCATATATTGCAGCTATGGGCCTTAGACTGCAGGTCTTACCACTAGGCCATATATTGCAGCTATGGGCCTTAGACTGCAGGTCTTACCACTAGGCTATATATTGCAGCTAAGGGCCTTAGACTGCAGGTCTTACCACTAGGCCATATATTGCAGCTATGGGCCTTAGACTGCAGGTCTTACCACTAGGCCATATATTGCAGCTAAGGGCCTTAGACTGCAGGTCTTACCACTAGGCCATATATTGCAGCTATGGGCCTTAGACTGCAGGTCTTACCACAAGGCCATATATTGCAGCTATGGGCCTTAGACTGCAGGTCTTACCACTAGGCTGTAGATTGCAGCTATGGGCCTTAGACTGCAGGTCTTACCACTAGGCCATATATTGCAGCTATGGGCCTTAGACTGCAGGTCTTACCACTAGGCTGAGCATGGCAGAACCTCCGTATGTAATGTAGAATGCTCTGGGTGTACCATTGTGAAGCATCTAAATCTAACACACATGGGATGACCTTAAAGAACATAAAACTCCCAGGCTGGTACTAAACACAACATAGTTCTCCCTCAACATCTAGAAACACATGTTCTCTATCTGAGATACATGACTGATAACACACATAGACTACCGTTCAAAAGTTTGGGATCACATAGAAATGTCCTTGTTTTTGAAAGAAAAGCACATTTTTTGTCCATTAAAATAACATAAAATTGATCAGAAATACAGTGTAGACATTGTTAATGTTGTAAATGACTATTGTAGCTGGAAACGGCAGATTTTTTATGGAATATCTATATAGGCGTACAGAGGCCCATTATCAGCAACATCACTCCTGTGTTCCAATGGCACGTTGTGTTAGCTAATCCAAGTTTATCATTTTAAAAGGCTAATTGATCATTAGAAAACCCTTTTGCAATTATGTTAGAACAGCTGAAAACTGTTGTGCTGATTAAAGAAGCAATAAAACTGGCCTTCTTTAGACTAGTTGAGTATCTGGAACATCAGCATTTGTGGGTTCGATTACAGGCTCAAAATGGCCAGAAACAAAGAACTTTCTTCTGAAACTTGTCATTCTTGTTCTGAGAAATGAATGCTATTCCATGCGAGAAATTGCCAAGAAACTGAAGATCTCATACAGCGCTGTGTACTACTCCCTTCACAGAATAGTTTGAGAAACAGACGCCTCACAAGTCCTCAACTGGCAGCTTCATTAAATAGTACCCACAAAACACCAGTCTCAACGTCAACAGTGAAGAGGCGACTCCGGGATGCTGGCCTTCTAGGCAGAGTTGGAAAGAAAAAGCAATTTCTTCCTCTGTCCAGTGTCTGTGTTCTTTTGCCCATCTTAATCTTTTATTTTTATTGGCCAGTCTGAGATATGGCTTTTTCTTCAAACATTTTCTAAAACAAGGACATTTCTAAGTGACCCCAAACTGGCCAGCACTCTTAAGAACAGAGGATAGATAGAACAGAGGCTGAGGCTGGCCAGCACCCCTCTGCAGAAGGTAGATGCATCATCCACCCCGATGTTGTGCTGGTATGCAAACTGCAGGGGGTCCAGTGATGTACACATCAGGGGTCTGAGGTGAGCAAGGACTAACTTTTCCAGGGTCTTCATGATGTGAGATGTTAGCGCTACAGGTCTGAAGTCATTCAGGACAGTGGGGTGTGCCTTCTTGTGCACTGGGAAGAGGCAGGATGTTTTCCACAGCACAGGGACCCTTTCCAGGCTCAGGCTAAGGTTGAAGGGTCGCTGGAGTATTCCACACAGTTGGTCAGCACAGACCCTAAGCACCCTTGAGCTGATGCCATCAGGGCCCGCCGCTTTCCACTGATGTAGTCTCTCCAGCTCTCTCCTCACTTGGTTGGTGGTGAAAGCCAGCCCAGGTGGGGAGGTGGGGGGAAGGGGGGTGTTGAGGATCAGTCCAGAGGTGTTGTGAGCAAAGTGGGGGTGGGACAGCCGTGAGGGTGTGTGGTCTGGGGAGCTGGAGGGGAGGTGGACAGGGCCAGTATCGAACCTGTTAAAAAATTGGTTCAGCTCATTGGCTCTGTCCTGGGTCTCCTCCGTCTGCCCACTGTTTGACTTTTTAAAGCCAGTGATATTTCTCATACCCTTCCACACCTCTCTCACCTGGCTCTGCCACAGCTTGTCCTCCATCTTCTCCTTTTACACTCTCTTCCCCTCAGCAATCCGCAACTTCAGCTCCCTCTGGATGCATCTCAATTTGTCCTTGTCCCCCTTCTTGAAGGCCCTCTTCTTCTCATTCAGAAGTGCCTTCAGGTCGCTGGTGACCCAGGGTTTATTATTTGGAAAACAGCTTCCTGGTGGGTACAGTGTTGTCTACACAAAAATGTATATAGTCCGTTATGCAGTCAGTCCATCAATGTCATCCCCATGAGCCTCACAGAGCACATCCCAGTCTGTTGTTTCAAAGCAGTCCTGTAGGACCTCATTCGCCTCCGGGGAACTTCTCCTAATGGTCCTAGTGACAATAAATGGAGGATTTAAAAAGGCAGCATATGGTGCCATTTGTTTTCATCCCTCCATCTCTCTCTCCTCTATTCTTTGGTTCCCTATCTCAAAGGACAGATTTAACAGAGCCACTTCAGCAGTAGATTCTCAACAGGCTTAACGTGTGTCAACTATAGCTTTAAATATTGTTCAGGAGGGATGGAGGGAGGGAAGGAGGGAGGAAGGGAGGGAAGGAGGGAGGGAGGGAGGAAAAGGGAGGTGTGTGTGTGTGTTTTCTTTTCATTGCCTGTTGTTGTGTGTTCTTAACACCTTGATAAAGAGATAGTGTCTCCGTACTATATTCATATCTGGAGGTGTTAAGAAAAGGACAAGGTGGATAGTTTGATGATGTTTTCTATGCCGGCGGGCGGAGAGGTGTGTGTGTGTGTGTGTGTGTGTGTGTGTGTGTGTGTGTGTGTGTGTGTGTGTGTGTGTGTGTGTGTGTGTGTGTGTGTGTAGAGGGACTTACTGCACTGATGGCCCTGGAGCACTACACCTTTGATTGCCAGCAGGCCGCGATGCCCTGAGGTCACCACTTCAAACACCATCTGAGGAGAGAGGAGACACATCATAACAACACTGAGAAATGTACACACTTCTTCCAAATGTCACTTGCTCACCTCCCCACCTAGACTACCTTCCACTCAACCTCCTCTCCTCTCCTCTCCTCTCCTCTCCTCTCCTCTCCTCTCCTCTCCTCTCCTCTCCTCTCCTCTCTTCTCCCTCCCTCTCCTCCCCACCTAGACTCCCCTCCCCTCAAACTCGTCTCACCCGCTCTCATCCCTCCCTTCCACTCGTCTACTCCATCAGCTCTATCTCCAGTGGAAACACAGTCCTTAGTGATGTCATCCATACTGACTCTGTGTTGGTGTACTGTGTATGTGGCTAACAGCAGTATTGGGGTTAGTGGATAGAATAGAATATATACTTTATTTGAACATTTTACATCGAAGTGGATTGATATCCAACCTCACACACAAACACACACCCACAAGGCTCTGAGTGTCACGGTGTCAGCCGGATGGGAAACACACACCCACAAGGCTCTGAGTGTCACGGTGTCAGCCGGATGGGAAACACACACCCACAAGGCTCTGAGTGTCACGGTGTCAGCCGGATGGGAAACACACACCCACAAGGCTCTGAGTGTCACGGTGTGGCTACAATATGTTAAAGGAGATGAGCAGTGTTATTGAGCTATGTGTTAAACCAGTCGAGTGTTAATTTCACAGACAGACAGACAGACAGACAGACAGACAGACAGACAGACAGACAGACAGACAGACAGACAGACAGACAGACAGACAGACAGACAGACATACAGACAGACAGACAGATTGCCTTTAGATAAAAACAACTCCCTCTTTCTTCTCTCTTTCCCCCCCCCTCTCTCTCTCTCTCTCTCTCTCTCTGTATCTCCCTTTCTGTATCTCTCTCTCACCATACACAGTATATATACAGTGAGGGAAAAATTATTTGATCCCCTGCTGATTTTGTTAGTTTGCCCACTGACAAAGTAATGATCAGTCTATAATATTAATGGTAGGTTTATTTGAACAGTGAGAGACAGAATATCAACAAACAACTCCAGAAAAACGCATGTCAAAAATGTTATAAATGATTTGCATTGTAATGAGTGAAATAACTATTTGACCTCTCAATCAGAAGGAGTTCTGGCTCCCAGGTGTCTTTTATACAGGTAACGAGCTGAGATTTAGGTTACCTGTATAAAATACACCTGTCCACAGAAGCAATCAATCAATCAGATTCCAAACTCTCCACCATGGCCAAGACCAAAGAGCTGTCCAAGGATGTCAGGGACAAGATTGTAGACCTACACAAGGCTGGAATGGGCTACAAGACCATTGCCATGCAGCTTGGTTAGAAGGTGACAACAGTTGGTGCGATTATTCGCAAATGGAAGAAACACAAAAGCACTGTCAATCTCCCTCGGTCCGGGGCTCCATGCAAGATCTCACCTTGTGGAGTTGCAATGATCATGAGAACGGTGAGGAATCAGCCCAGAACTACACGGAAGGATCTTGTCAATGATCTCAGGGCAGCTGGGACCCTAGTCACCAGGAAAACAATTGGTAACACACTATGCTGTGAAGGACTGAAATCCTGCTGCTCAAGAAAGCACATGTACAGGCCCGTCTGAAGTTTGCCAATGAACATCTGAATGATTCAGAGGACTGGGTGAAAGTGTTGTGGTCAGATGAGATCAAAATCGAGCTCTTTGGCATCAACTCAACCCGCCGTGTTTGGAGGAGGAATGCTGCCTACGACCCCAACTACACCTGTTGTATTCGGCATGTAACAAATACAATTTGATCTCTCTCTCTTTCTCTCTCTCCCTGTACATCTCTCTCTCTCTTTCTCTCTCTCTCTCTCTCCCTGTACATCTCTCTCTCTCTCTCTCCTTCCCTCTCTCCCCGTATATCTCTCTCTCTCCTTCCCTCTCTCCCCGTATATCTCTCTCTCTCCTTCCCTCTCTCCCCGTATATCTCTCTCTCTCCTTCCCTCTCTCCCCGTATATCTCTCTCTCTCCTTCCCTCTCTCCCCGTATATCTCTCTCTCTCCTTCCCTCTCTTTACTAATTATATATTTATTTTTTTATGTAGCGAAAGGCTACCAATTATGGCCTCATTACACTTAATAAAATAAATTGAAAGGCCAGGGTAGTCTGGCCCTCTCTCTCTCTCTCTCTCTCTCTCTCTCTCTCTCTCTCTCTCTCTCTCTCTCTCTCTCTCTATCTCTCTCTCTCTCTCTCTCTCTAATTTAAATCTTCTGCCATCAGTCATCGCTGGCTAATAGCTTTGATACAATTGATTTGAACATC